>SCLH01001438.1:47177-118265 GCA_004367855.1 Oikopleura vanhoeffeni
CGTGCTATATCTTGCTTTGATTTGTATCCTTCAAATATTTTAGGATTTGCTTTTCTAGGGCAGGTGCCATCCATATATTAAATGTTTCTAGAGGAAACACTTCATTTTAATTTAGGGGTGGTGTGAGTGATTTTTTGGACATTTTGGGGAAGGCTTTGTACGGCTGCACTGATGACGGTAGAACTTTCATCAGATAACACATAAATATGTATCCTTATCTCGCATTCCATTAGACATGTCAGTACCACTCGCACCACTTCTGAGTTAACCGCGGTTAACACGAGTCCTCAGCTTTTTTCAAAGAAGACAAGGATCCTAGAGCTTTATCGGACAAGTTTTGTGATTTGGTGATATCCGGAAATTGTCGAATTTGGTTAATGGAGCTATTCTTTTTCGATTTTTGCTTTAGGGGTCAGAAATCTGATTGAATGTGCCAAATAGGTGCTGTTTTTTCGACGTTTTGGTTGGAATGCCCCAGAACGTCTTTTCAAAATATAACAAGCCACAGGTGATGAAATAGCGAAGTTCTTTTTGAATTTCGGCTGTGGTTGGCTGTAAATCGACAAAAAGTGTGCCGAAATCGACAATTTTAAACATAAAAGTGAAAATGGAAATATAAATTGCACAAAGATTCCGTGTATACAATTTTTCTGGAATCGATATTAGAACTATGCGTCTCATTTCAACACAAACAGTGCTAGAATGCAAAACGAAATATTTATAGAAAACCCTATTTCATTTCTAGAATCGGCTGTGCTGAAAATGGACATTTGCTAAATCGTTTTCCAGCAAATTGTTTACAGGCGCAATTTTTGGTGGCACTTAGATTTTTTAATTCTCAGCTTTTATGTTTCAAATTTTTTGATTTTCGCGCCTTTTGATGTCGATTTCAGCCCAATCAGAGTCGAATTCAAAAAGTACTTCGCATTCGTGTTACCAACCCTTGTGGCTTGTTAAGTCCGAAAATGAGTTTCTGGCATTTTCACAGAAAACCTTGGAATCCAAAACTTCGGAAAACACACCATTTTCGGCATATTAACCGATTTCTGAACCCCTGAGCAAAATTCGAGACAAATAGCTCCCGATTCACTGATTCAGACAATTGTTCGGATTCTCACCAATCTTCATAAACTTTCGTAAGCTCTAGCGCATCCTTGTTTCTTTGATGGCGTTTGGTGGTGGAGTGGTACTGAACTGTCTAATGGAATCGCCTTAGATCAAGGATTGATACTTTCATATGTATTATGAGAATGCTTCAACCGATTTAGTTTAGCCCGTACCAAGCTCAAATGTCGAAATCACTCACACCTGGGTGCACCAGCCCCTCTTAAGTTTTGATAGACGTTTCTGATATTTTTTTTTTCGAGGAATTGAATTTTTTAGAAAATTAGTTGTTGTAAATATCACACTGCCGCGTCTTTACCAAAAGTGACGTCATTTTGGTCGCACGCATGATGCGTTTATGTTCAGGAGAAACTTTTTCAAATTGATTCCGGCTGGCAGAACCTACCAGTGGCTGAGTGCTTTAAATAAGGCTTGAAAACCCAACATAAATTTATATATTGTCCAGCTTCCAAAAAAGCCATCCCTTTGAGATTTTCCATTCCCTTTCCCAAATTTTCCTTATATTTTGCTATGAGAATAAATGAAACGGGGATACAGCCCATCATGTTTCGGAAGCCTTGAGTTATGTTATTAGCGCAAAGCAAGTATTATTTCTCTCCCCACCTAATAATCTTCTGATTCTACATGTTGTGATTCATCTTGATTTTCTATACTATCGATTTTTTTTTGGCAAGGTTTTCCGATATTTTTACTTCCTTTCCTTATTTCAATTTTTTATCGTCAAAATAATATTTTCTCAATTCTCGCTATTTTTTTAAATTCATCTTCTGACATTTATCACCAGGATTTTAAGTTTTGGAATTAAGTTTCAAAGAGTCACCTACGCGGTCACGGTAATGCCGAGAGTGGAGTGACACAAAAGACAAAATATTATGGGAATCATTGCAGATTATTAAAAATTTCAAGTTCTCGATATATTGTGTTGAGTGTAATAATTTTTTAAGATTGGCGGCTTTCCTCTCCTAAAGCATTTGTATTTCAAGGAGACGTTCACGAACCATCAGAATTCTCCGACGCTAATCGTATTTATTGCTCGTACAGTGATTTATTTGGAGTAAATTGCGTTTTTATTTAAAATGTTGAAGATACTTTTAAATATAAATTTTGCTAGACTTAGCAGGGGTCGCGGTCGTACTTTTTCATGGTTCTTTGGGGAGTGTTAAAAATAGCCACGACATTGCTTAGGGACACTCAGAAAGCATAAACTATTGAAAAACAAACCTCCAATAATCACAGTTTTCTTATTTTGAGAATTGTTTCTAAGTAATTTTTTTGCCACACATGAACCCAATTTCGACGCAGAAAACTCAAATATCAAAAGCTGTAAGCAGATTGGGTTTGATCGCAGTCTTAGAAAAGCTAGTTGTATATCAAAATCCGCTTAGCGGTGGTGGGTGCATTTATGCACAGATTTGCCACTTTTCAATTTTTTTTGTCTTGATGGAAATTCTTTTTCCATTCAAATTTTCGCCGATTAAAACTTTTTCGAAACAACGGTGCCATTGTCAGCTACTTTGTATATCTGGATTTCTTCAATGATTATTAATGACTTTATAATGTCTTTTTGAAAGAACACTAAAAACGCGCGTTTTGACTCCATGGTGTCTTAAGAACAGTGAAATTATTTATATTTATATTGTTACTTAAAAGCCCTAAAATCGCTTTCGACACGACTCGGATTATTAAATTTTATTTTATACGATTTCTACGTCAAATCGCAAAATTTAATTGTGTGAAAAAAGCACGCAAAAACCGAATTTTACAAATAGAAAAAAATATTTTTCCGTGAGTTCTAATAAAATAAATTGAAAACGCGTTTTGCTTCGGCTTATCAAATTTTTGGCAGTTTTAGTGTGATGAAATTTCCTTAAATTCGGATAATGAGGCCTTGGAGTTATTTTCTGCAGTATCGTAGTTTCGGTTTAAAAGTCTGCATTCAGGGTATTAAGAGCGAAGAAACAAACAAAGACAATTTAATTATAGTGAAAGTAATTATTCAAAATGTTTCGGTAGGTTGGTCCAAAAGAACTAGTTCAAATTTCCAAATAGTTGATCACGGCATCCAAAAAAACCGATGATTTTCAAATAGTTATTAAAAATATGTGTGTCCTCTAAGCCAAAGTTAAAGTAGCCCATTTGAAAAGTTTTTTTCCGTTGATTTTGAACAAATATGAACTAGAATTTGAACAGAAAATAAGGCATTTTATAATTGTTCGGAACTTTTTCGAGATTTTGTGCGAATTCGAAAAGTTAAAATTGACCTCAAAATTTTTAAAAGAACAATAATTTAAATCCTGTATTAACAAGTTACCTGGATTATCAATCTTATTTTTGATGGATTTATTGAGATATAATATAACCTGTCGAAAGGTTTTTTCATACGAGCCTTCGTATATGTCCAAAATGCACCGAGTTCTTTAAGCAACTAGTGGCAAAACGTTTTGTATTTTAACTTTGATTTTAAGAAACATTTGTGACATTTTACTAGCGTGATCTACGAGCGTGTGCGCAAACACGGTTTCTATGATATACTTCATCTTACCTGGTAACATCACAATCATCTGAGGGCACCTATATTTGACGCAAATATTCGTTATTTAAATAGAGTGCGAGTAGAATCATACTTCGAAGGGAGAGCCATCAGAGACGCGCAACTTTCGGCTCACTATTGGAAAATATTTAATCAATTTAATTGGTTTTAGAAGCCATTAATGATTAGCCTTAAGTTATGTATGGAGAGAAATGATTTCCACAATGACTGGATTATGTCAAGCAACGGTAACATTGTACGGGCTAAAAGCTATTTATAAACGAAGATTCTTGAATCCATGGTTATTTGTCAAAGTTATTATTATTATCTCAGTTTCGCGTATTCATATTAAATGGGTGGTGCTTTGTCTTCGACACTTCCTGAATTAGGTGATAAAGAAGGCTAGTATTAAATAAACAAATACAAAATGAAATGCTATTTGTTCGGCGTCAAATTTTGCATTCTAATATCTTTTTTAGGACGATTTAAATTTTGAAAGTCACGATAGTACCGCATTTATGTGACTCATCTTGTAAATGCTTTTTTTTTTATTCCTAAGTGGTTAAATGACCATAAACATTCTCTTTACAAGATGCGCGTCAATTAACGATACTCATTTTTGCTTTAAATCTTATTTTAGAGTTTTTGTCAAAGACAAATTTAAGGGGGTGGTGTCGCATTTTAAGGGCGTTTTGATAGCAATTGTCGCCACAGTACCAAATCGTTGACCAACTTCACCTATTCTTGATATATTTAAACAAAATCGTGCTCCTAAACAATCAAATTAACGGAGCTTGTCCATCATAACGTGCTTACAAAAGCTGACCGATTTTTTTTCAAAATGTATTCTCGTCCTGAGTTTTTAAGCTTCAACATTGATTCAGGGTTTTAAATTAACCGACAGACGTGAGAGACGCTAATGGAGTTTTATTGCAAAAATTCTTTTGATTGGCTTCAGATCACCAAAAACTGTATTTTGCTCTAGTTAACATAGGGTCAAATACTGTTTTTTGGTGACATTCTTGAAGCCAATCAAAGATTTTTTCAAAAACTTACCTAACGCGTTGCTAACGTTACTGTACGCGTTAATTCAAATAAGAATATGCTTGCTACTTTAAAAACTCAGGAGGAGATACATTTTGACAAAAAGCCATTTTCAAAATGTATCGCCTCCCTGAGCATTTGAAGTACAACAGATGATTCATGATTTGAAATTAACCGTACAGGAAAGTGAGCAGACCGCTAAAAGTTGAGTTTACGAAAATTGCTTTGATTTGGCTTCAGAATCCACCCATAAACATTTGTATTCTCTGATCAATATGTCAGCGTTAGAGCGAAAATACCATTTTCTTGTGAGCTTCGCTAAGCCAAATAAAGCAATTTTTTGCAAAAAACTCACCTTAGGCGGGTCTGTAGTTCTGTCCGGTTAATTTAAAAATGACTCATTGTTGAACCTTTGAAACTCAGGAGAGCGAGGATACCATTTTAGAAAAAATATCATCGTCGTCACTTTCGATTAGCACGTTCTGATGGGACTAGCCTCGTTAATTTGGCAGTATTTTTCGGATGCCAAGGTTTTTGGGTGTTAATATATCAAAGAGCAGGAAAGTTGGTCAACGATATGTACTTGTGCGACAATTGCGCTATCGAAACCCCTAAAATGCGACGCACACCCCCTTAAGCGAAAAATAGCGCGATTTGCTTAGTATCATGTATGAAGTCATTATGTTACAGAGGGGCCCAATAGCTCCGGCCCAATTTGGCCGAATGTGCTAGATATGTGCGGAATTTAACCTACCCAAAATCCCTTTAGCTTGTATTTCAGCCTATCGAAGTGCATTCCCAATCCGAATGTCTTGCCAGAATATGACATTTCTGTCTCCGAATAAGTGCCCTGTCCCCCCCCCCCAATACCAATTCCTTTCATTCGCCAGATTACTTTTGCTAATATCCCGCCAGATTAAGTAACACAATTGCATTCATATATTGATAAAATTTTTCAACATAGCTCATTTTTCCGAATATATATTTGCTAATTTTTAACAGTGTTTGAATGTACATGCCAGTAATATGGCTCAATTTTACATCGGTCGTGACAAAGTTCATTCGATACGATGAAGTATCTGGCCGACCATCTCCCCAAACAATGGGCAATCAGCTGATTTAATATTTTGAGATAAAGCCTGACTTATTCAGTCTTTCTCTTTCCATTTTAATCTCGATTCCGAACTACAGACCAATGTCAGTGATTTTTCGGAACGCGTACCCATTTTTCTCGGACCGCGAATCCCATTTTTTGCCCGACTCTAGCACTAGCCTAAAACGTCTGGAATATTCAAAAATTTCGAATCTTTCAAAATCGTAATACACAGCTTATAATTTTGGTGATTTATATAGCAACTCGGATCATCCAGACAGTTTCGCCATCCAGATTAGTCCATAATATCTATTTCATCTATTTCTCGCTAGTATTTTTCTCGACGTAATTTTTGAGAGTCTCGAATTTTTTTCCACGCTACGCATTTCTATTTTTCAACCGACATTATTTATGTTGTTCCCATATTCCTTATCACTTTGGTTAGAATGCGTACACACGTTAAATCACACGTTAAATGGTAGTAGTGGCTACTCAGTCTACAAAGTGATAAGGAGATTATCCGAAATTCCGATCGTTCGCAATGTCACATTGATCTTGTGTTGTTATTTGTGATGCCAATATTTCCGAATTTTTTTGCCAAAAAATTTCGGAATATTGGGCCCCCACTGTATATGACTCAAAAAAAATTTTCATTCTTTCGAGCCGCTGAGTTATTTATTTTCGGAGCACTTTTAGCATTCCGTGCTGAATTGGAGATGATTTTTTCATTGTTTTGAGCTTCTGGAATCGATGCTTCTGATCGTAATACGGATTCCGTGGAGGTCAAATTGTTTGTTATGCCATCTTCTGGAAGGTTTCTTAGAAATGAACTAAAATCGAAAAACAGCTTTTTTCGATTATCACGTGCTGGTCACCAGTGGTGAGTACCACACTAAGTTATTCTTTAATGTTTGGTTATTTCCATACTTTTAAGGACGTTGAGCGACTGGAAAGTTGTACTGCCGCGATTATTCTTACTTGGCTTACTTGACGAAAAGATCTTGCAATGTAAATTTAAATCTGAAAATAAATAGTTTTCGACAAAAAACATTAAAAAACCAAAAAACAAAAAAAAACCCAATTTTTATTTTAAGATATGTGATTTTGAACATCGCTAGGAAAACGAGGTGACATTTGCCAAAAAGTTGCATGAAAGATATTTTGCAAAATGTTAAAATGAAATTTGGCAAGTTTTTCAAGAGTTTCCACTGGCGCTATATATCAAGGTTTGCCGGATGAAAACTGTCAGAATTATTAGGTTTTAATCAAAGTAGTTTATGATATTTTTATTGGCTTTTAGATTTACGAATTGAGACAAGCAAAATTCTGACGTTTACTTGTTTTTGCAATAACGCAGAATTTGTGCGTTGGCTTTCGTGAGGGATGCGGATATTTCCGTTTACAATTTTTTTGGCGTCGATGTTACGGGCTCCTGGTCGTTTTTTTACTAGATTTTTAGCCAAATACATTATTATATGAATTCGCTTTAAACAACTATCCGGTTACATTCTTTAAGCACAGCTCAAACTAAGTTACAAATACTCTTGTCGCCTAAATTGAATGGGCAAAATTGGTTCTCGGTTATTTTTTTGTCTAAAGATTACTTAATCGTTTTACTCCTCGTGAGCATTATAAAAAAAGTTTCCCGCTCAAGGCACCAGAGCCACAATTGTGGCTTTCTTTGAACGTTGTTTACAGAAGAAGCTTAATGCAGTTGAATTTCAATTTTTTCTGCATAAGGAAGTTGAAGATGATATTTGTGCATCCGACATTTATATTCTAGAATTTTACTTTTTAGGTTCTAGAAAATATAGTGAAGAAAAGCAAGCACAATGTCCTGGCACATCATATAAGTTGAAACACTTCTAGTCTGGTTTCACACGTATAATTATGTTAAACGATGCACGTATCTGGCCTCGTCATCGTTCTGTCCGCTTTATTTATATTCATTAATCAAAAGAAAATTTATAAATAGTCTAAATTTTGATGGAAATATTATGATTTTGATAAAAAGAATTTTTAGTTCCTCTATAAAGCATAATTATTACACTTTTTTCTTTATTTATCAAGTGAATATTGGTTAATTAAGTAAAAACTGTGGACTTTTGTTTGCTTAAATTCACGCTTATGATAAACTACTTTTTTCATGGATTGAAGTTTGAAATTTAGAACTTTCACTTCCGCGAGAAAAATTTTATTGTTCAAGTTCCGAAATAATTTCCGGTGAAAACATAAATCTCGATAAATCACTCCCCGTATCTGGAACAGCATTCGAAAAAAATTCATTTTTTTTTGTTTGGAACGGAATCTGAATTCTTCTTTTTGTTTGAAAGAAAAAGTTTCTTACGATCCCGTTCTTTTGTCTTTTTTGGATGTTTTTAGTATGCTCTAGCACAATTGTGCTCTTGTGTTCCAAGGGTTAGGATTATTTTTTTTTTAAAACAATTGAACAATTGGGGTTTTCGACAATTTTTATTTTATTATTACAACATATTTTTGCTCAGTTTGACGCTATCTAAAGATTGTAATCGGATGAGTTGTATTCAAAAACGATTTTTATAAATTTTGGCTACACAAATTTAGTAAACAACGACCAGCGAGCAGTAATTAGATAATACTCTAAAGAAAAATGTGACTTTATTTGCTTACGCAATAATGGCTTCTCTAAAATGATGCGCTGAATTTAACAGCAAATAACCACGTGAGTTGTCAGTAGGGTTTGCAAACTAAAAGTTGATTCTTACAAAAACATCAGCATATAATCTAATTATTTATTCGCTTGTTTTTGATCAAAGGCCATTGGAGCGATGTGACTAATATGTTGTGTGATTCAACCAATCACTTTTAAACTCGCGACACTTGAATTGCGTAGGGAAAAATTTTTAGATATGGCTCTGATCATTTGACCAAATTTTAAAGGCGATTTTGATGAAAAATATTAAATAAAAGCTCATTTACAACGTTACAAATCTCCAATCAGCCTACCAAAGGTTTGGGAAACATTCCGAGCTAAAATCGGGCAGTTCATCGGTCGAGCGCTTTATTCAATATCATGTTCAAGTAAGTATACTGTATTATGTAATATATGTAATTATATGTATATATGTATAGTTTCTCTTTACAAGAGGAATCTGGAACTAACAAGATGGGATGGTAGTATTTAACTTCGGAAAGAAACTGGACTTTTCCCTCGAATGAATGTGGAAATTACATAGTGTTTGCTGCAAACAATATTGAGTATAAGCCGCAGAATAGGTCCAATAGAAAGATATTAGGTGGAGTTGCTGCTATGACAAAATCTGCCTGCAGCATTTGTATAAAATTAGTATCCAACAAAATTAACAATTGCTGTTATAACGCCTTCATTCATGTGGCCAATTTTTTATTTTTAAACTTCATATTTTTGTGGTTAATTTAGTATATCCCTTGTCAACTTTGTTATATCTCGCCAACTCTACCAATTGGTTTGTTATGTTAGGTGTTTTGTTTAAGGTACAATTCTGAATTGGTAGTTTGTCTTATTTTTTTGTTAGAGAGGGGCCGTATTGGGGCGGGGGGGGGGGGGGGGCGCTCGAGGGCCCTCGCAGGCAACTCTTAAACGTAGCTAACAGAAATTGACGAATTTTGGACAAATAATTTCGTTCTTCTCGTCTGTACAGCTTCACTCTTGTCACCTATTACAGTAAAATTATTACTTAAAGTATACAATATTTTTAATTTTGAGATGGAAAAACCATTAATTATGTTTATAGTGTTGCTTAGTTAGTCATTGTCAGTATATTATTTATCAATATATTTCGATAACTATTATATTTCCCAAAGGCATCTATCATTAATCAATTTGCCTGTCCTCCTCCTTGAACGAGCTAAGCCACGCACATTGATGAGATGGTTTTCAGGCAATTATTTGTTCTTCCTTCATCTACCTTCAAAAAATGTTAATATGGGATTTTGAGGGATTATTTTGACCCACGCAAACACACAAAATTTTTCAGATAATCGACCTGTAGCTTTTGCATTATCGTTTTTAGCTTAATATTCTTAATTTTGTCTAGAGTGTCATGGTGGATTTTGATACGATAAGACCTCTTCAGAAAAAGTTCTCAAATTAAATTTTTTTTTAAGCCATATTCTTCAGCCATGACGAAAACACAAATCACCAAAAAAATTTTCCATACATGTCAAGTTTCGGAATCAAATTCCATTTCAAAACATTAAACGCCCGAATCTTGAATTTCCCACGTGTTTGAGATATGTGACTGCCCGAACTTCAATTTTAAGTTCAGCGTCATCTCCGCACATTTTTACTGGTTAGAGTTTTTGGCATTTGTATGCAAATTCGTCTCAGGTCTCACAGGACCTGTAAGTGATTTCTCCATGTGTCAAAAATTTCGGGGACAAAAATATGTCAAATTTTCTAAAAATGCGTCACGAAAGTAATGAC
Source organism: Oikopleura vanhoeffeni (assembly GCA_004367855.1). Classification (NCBI taxonomy): domain Eukaryota; kingdom Metazoa; phylum Chordata; class Appendicularia; order Copelata; family Oikopleuridae; genus Oikopleura; species Oikopleura vanhoeffeni. Next base: position 57,414 of record SCLH01001438.1, read on the forward strand.
TCCATTGCATCCGAAATTCATCTTTAACATTTCCCAAAATCAGTCCATCGCTTTTGGTGCTTAGCGACAACACAGAAATCTGATTTGTTTTTCATGTCCAGAAATGCTCAATTGGTGACAATAAAAACTATGGCCAAAAAACACACAACTTCCAGCAAATTACGAAAGTTCTTTTTCACTTATGAAATTCCGCAAATGATGCTAGAGAAGCGAAATCACCAAATGACGATTTAGAGACTGTGTATTTGAAAAAAAAAACCCGAATCTTATTTCCCCGTTTCGGAGTAACTGTGGACTACAACAAACTTTCATTTTAAGTCAGCGTCTCTCCACCGATGTCTTCTGTACGGTTGTTTGTTGGATTTGTATAAAATTGGTCTCAGAGTCTCACAGGGACTGTTAGTTGATTTCTCTAGGTGGTCAGAAACTTTAGGATTACAAAAAATGTTTAAATTTCTTCGAACTTCGTTGATGAGTATTGACATGGACCTCATGCATCACCAAAATGACCTCAGAAATGATAAAAAATTACGAGGTGGTACTGTGAGGCAAAAACAGTTTATTCTCGCTATTTGGATGTATTGCTCAAAAACAAGGCTCAATTTCATCAAAAAACTTAAAAAAAGTCGAACAGTCGGCTCCTTAGAAAATGGCCCTTTTTTACGTTCTAAAATATCGCGCACCTGACGCTAGAGGCGAAATCACGAATGACGGCTTTCAGAAATGTGTTCCATTTTTCAAACGCAAAGCCAAATCTTTTTGCCCGTTTTTTAGCTGGTGAACATACAACCCTATATTTTTGCTTCAGCGTTAGCATTCTTCGCCAAGTATCTTAACGTAAATTTTGGATTTGTTTCAAATTCTCCCAGAGTCTAAAGGGTCCTGGTAAGTTCTTTACACCTTAGGCTGTTCAAATTTCGCAGACACTAAAATATGTTTTATTTTGTCAAAAAACTACGTTTATGTAGGAATGACTCACTACTCACAAAAAGCCGACATAGAAGGGGATTTTATAGTTTAATTTAAATTTGTTGAAATTGACCCCAAATCGGCCGAAGGCCGATAAAAGGGGATTTAATGTTTTTATTTAAATAAGTGAAAAATAAGCTTCAATCGGCGAAGAACGACAAGTGGATTTATGCTTATTATTCATATATTATCGAAAAATCAGCCGAAAATCAGCCGAAGGCCGATAAAGTGTTTTAATTAATTTCTTGAAAGAATTAACAAATATTCTAGAAAATTTGATAATTTTTATCCAAAATTTGAAATTTTTTTTAAAATTTGATTTTTTTTAAATTTCTAAATTTGTTCTTTAAATTTGAAAAAAATTGAGAATTTCAATTTTTTTAAAAAAACAAAAATGTTTTCAAATTCGAAACTTTATTCGAATAATTTTGCAACACAATAATTTTCGTAAAGATTTATTTGTTTGAAATTTGACAATTTTCTCACAAATTTTCAATTTTCTCACAATTTCAATTTTCTCACCAAATTTAAAAATTTCTCAAAAGTTGTTTATTTTTTTTCGGTAAATATTTAAATTCGAAGAAAGTTTTTTAATTTTGATAAAAATTTTCAAATATGGTTTTTAAACAAAACTTTCAAATTTTGGAGAAAATTATTAAATTTTCATAAAATTTGTAAATTTCTTTCGAAATTAGATAATTTTCCAAAATTTTTAAGCTTCCTATCAATATGTCAATTGTTTTCAAATTAAACTTATAATGTTTTTAAACTTTTTATTTCAAATTCAAAATTGAAAAACTCGGCCGATTTGGGGCTCATTTTTCAACAAATTAAATTTAAACCATTATATCCCATTTTATCGGCCTTCGGCCGATTTGACGCTCATTTTTCAACAATTTGAATTTTAAACATAATATTCATTTTTATCGGCCTTCGGCCGATTTTGGCTCATTTTTTTCAACAAATTTAAAATATTAAATCTCCTTTTATCGGCATTCGGCCGATTTCAGGCTCATTTTTCAACCAAATTGAAAACATAAAATCCTCTTTTATCGGCCTTCGGCCGATTTGAGGCTCATTTTTCAACAAATTTAAATTTTAAACATTATATCCCTTTTATCGGCCTTCGGCCGATTTCAGGCTCATTTTTTCAAGAAAGTTTAAAACATAAAATCATTTTTTTCAGCCTTCGGCCGTTTTGGGCTCATTTTTCAACAATTTAAATTTTAAAACATTATATCCCCTTTTATCGGCCTTCGGCGATTTCAGGCTGATTTTTTAACAAATTTAAAACATAAAATCATTTTTTATCGGCCTTCGGTCGATTGAGGCTTATTTTCAACAAATTTTAATTTTAAACATTAAATCCCCTTTATTGGCCTTCGGCCGATTTGGAGCTAATTTTCAACAAAATTAAAATAAAACATTAAATCCCCTTTTATCGGCTTTTGGCGATTTGGGTCTCAATTTCAACAAATTTAAATTTTAAATATAAATCCCCTTTTATCGGCTTTTTTGTGATCAGTGAGGTTCATTTCTTCATTAAACGTAGTTTTTGACAAAAATCAACATTTTTTAGTGTCCGAAATTTGACCTTAAGGGTAATAACTTACAGGCCCTGTGAGACTCTGGGGACGAATATTTGAAACAAATCCGAAAACTGTACTGTAGGAACTTGCAGAAATCACGCTGAATACAAAATTATAGGGTTTTTATGTCAACATCAGCTCAAAAACGGGGCAAAAAGATTTGGGTTTTTCGGTTTGAAATGAACAATCTCTGAAATTCGTCATTCGGTATTTCGCTCTCTGGCGTCATCTGCGGATATTTGAAACGTTAAAAATGGGCATTTTATAAGAAGCCGATGTTCGACTTTTTTTTTAAGTTTTTGATGAAATTGAGCCTTTTTTTGAGCATAATCCAAAATGCGAGATAAACTGTTTTTGCTCTCTAGCACCACCTGGGAACTTTTATTATTATTTCTGAGGTCATTTTGGTGATCAGTGAGGTCCATTCACCTCATCAACGCAATTTCTGAGGAAATTTAACATTTTTTTGTATCCTAAATTTTGACCCTAGGGGGAAATAAACTTACAGGTCCTGTGAGACTCTGGAGACGAATTTTCATGCAAATCTAAAAAAGTACTGTAGAAACTTGCGGAGATCACGCTGAACAAAAAAATTGGAGGTTTTTTATATTAAATCATCTCAAAACCGGGGAAACAGATTCGGGTTTTTTTGGTTTGAAATTCACAATCTCTGAAATTCTCATTCCGTGATTTCGCTCTCTAGCATCATCTACGGATATTTGATAAGTGGAAATAAGGCCAATCGTAATTTCTGTAGTTTGGTGTTTTTTTCGGTTAAAGTTTTTCATCAAATTGAGCATTTTCACTACATTTAAACAAATTCAGGATTTACTGTTTTTGCTCTTTAGCACCAACTGTGAATATTTTGGAAATTTTAGATGAATTTCGTGATCAATGGAGTCCATTACTTCCGTGACGCATTTTTAAGCAAATTTGACATATTTTTGTTTCGAAAATTTGACCCTAGGGTAAATGAACTTACAGGTCCTGTGAGACTCTGGAGACGAATTGTCATAAAAATTAAAAATGGTACTGTAGAAACTTGCGGAGATCACGCTGAACAAAAAATTGGAGGTTTATTGTCAAATCATCTCAAAAACGGGGAAACAAGATTCGGGTTTTTTTGGTTTGAAATTCACAATCTTAAAATTCGTCATTCGGTGATTTCGCTCTTTAGCGTCATCTACGGATATTTGATAAGTGAAAAATAAGGCCTGTCGTAATTTCTGTAGTTTGGTGTTTTTTCGGCATAGTTTTTGATCAAATTTAGCATTTTTTCACTACATTGAAACAAATTCAGGATTTACTGTTTTTGCTCTTTAGCACCAACTGTGAATATTTTGGAAAATTTAGAGGTGAATTCGTAATAAATGGAGTCAATTACTTCCGTGACGCATTTTTTAGCAAAATTTGACATATTTTTGTCCCCGAAATTTTGACTCTAGGAGAAATCAACTTACAGGTCCTGTGAACTCTGGAGACGAATTTTCATACAAATGCCAAAAAATCAACAGTAGACACTTGCGGAGATGCGCTGAACTTAAAATTGAAGTTTTGTATGTCACATTACCTTAGAAACGGGGGAAATAAGATTCGGGTTTTTTGGTTCAAATACACAATCTCTAAAATTCGTCATTTGGTGATTCGCTCTTTAGCATCATTTGCGGAAATTTCATAAGTGGAAAAAAGGCCTTTCGTAATTTCTGAAGTTTGGTGTTTTTTGCCATAGTTTTTGATCAAATTGAGCATTTTTTCTGGACATAAAACAAATTCAGATTTACTGTTTTTGCTCTCTAGCACCAACAATGTATATTTGGAAATTTTTAAGATGAATTTCGTGATCAATGGAGTCAATTACTTCCGTGACGCATTTTCTAGCAAATTTGACTTATTTTTGTCCCGAAATTTTGACCCTAGGAGAAATCAACTTACAGGTCCTGTGAGACTCTGGAGACGAATTTTCATACAATTCGATAACTATACAGTAGAAACTTGCGCAGATGACGCTGAACTTAAAATTGAAGTCTTTCCATGTCACATGATCTCAAACACGGGGAAATAGATTCGGGTTTTTAATGTTTTGAAATTGAAATTTGATCCGAAATTGACATGTTATGAAATTTTTTTTTGGTGATTTGTGGGTTTTCGTCATGTTGAAGAATATGGCCTTGAAAAAAATTTAATTTGAGAACATTTTTTTTGAAGAGGTCTTATCGTAATCAAAATCCACCCATAGACTATTGCCAATAGCCTATTGGTCCTCGAGACAAACGTATCAGTGTCCAATTTAAGATATAAAATTTAATTTAGTGATCATTTTTTTATAGACTTTCACCGACAACACTATCGAAATATTATTTGATTACAATAATAACTGATTCAATGACTAAACTAAGCATAAACTTATAAACATAAATTAATGGTTTTTCCATCTCAAAATTAAAATATTTTATACTTTAAGTAATAATTTTACTGTAATTAGGGACAAGAGTGAAGCTTACAGAGAGAGAGAACGAAATTATTTGTCAAATTCGTCAATTTCTGTTAGCTACGTTTAAGAGTTGCCTCGAGGGCCCTCGAGCGCCACCCCCAAATAATGGCCCCTCTCTAAAAAAAAATAGACAACTACCATTTCAGTAATTGCTACCTTAAACAAAACACTTAACATTAACAAACCAATTGGTAGATTGGGCCTGGATATTAACAAAAGTGTGAACAAGGGAATGATATATACACAGTGTATTAAGGGGGTAGCGCGATGTGGAAGACTGGCGTCAATTTAATTTAGGAAATAATTAGTTGGTTTATTTTTTTGTGCTTACTATGGTTAGCTGAACCACAATAAATGTGTATCAGCTCATTGAAATTATTTTTAATGTATTTAAGGAACGATTTGAGTTCAAACTTTTATTTTATAATTCGTAAAATTTTTCGAAAAAATTCAAGCATTATGAAAATTTTAAGCATTTTTTGCCCAAAATTTCTTCTGATTAATTTTATGAAATCTGTGATAAAAACGAAAAAAATAGCTACTTTAACTTTTTCATGCATGTTACATATTTTCTGACTGCTGTTTGAAAAATCATGAAATGTTTTTTTGTCATTTTGTTTGTCGACTCTTTAGAAATATTATGAAAATTTTCCGCAATCAAGTCCAAAAATTTTTATTATTAGTTTTCGATTCCTCCGTAAAAAATGAGGCCAACGACTTGTCAAATTTTATGGTTTCTATTTTATTTCCGTATTTCAACGAATGGAAGCGTCAGCGAATATTGTTTCTGAACTACCTATAAAATTTACATCACTTGCTGTAGACCGGTTTGTGTCATTTGGCACGCAATTTATAAAAATTTTATTTACCTTAAAAAATCTTAATTAAATTTCGGGTGTTATAGGCTACTTTTATTTGAAAGTCAGGCATTTTTATATATTTAATCGCAATTGAAGGTCAATTTTTTTTCCTAAAAAGCTGTTTTTATCCATTTTCCATGGAAAAAAACTTCCATATTAAGGGAATTTTTTCATGTGGATAATTATTCTCCACTAATTAGTGCATACACCCGACAATGTCTGAAGTTATAAATATTGCTTTCAAAAAAATTCTCACATCGGGTCAAGTTGGAAATGGAGTCATAATGAAAAGTGGTTTTTGATATTTTACAGATACTTAAGTTTGTAAAAATTTAAAAATATAAACGTTTGCAAGTATGGACACTTTCATTTTAAATAAAAATAATATAAAAATTTTTCACATTTTTTTTCAAAAATTACTCCGAGAAATGTACCAATCTGCCACATCGCTGCTACCCCCTTAATCGATCTTCGAGATCCAAATTTTTGCCCAAGAAGCGATTTATCGCAACTTTCGTTTTTAGCTTTATTTTTTGGTTTTGGTGCCACATGTGGTCATTATCGATCTATTGTTCATTATACTTTTTCTGAAAAACCGATATTTTTGCATTTTTTAATCATACTAAATCATAAAACTATCACGTTGACAAAATAAGATTTTTGCTATTTAGCGCCACCTGTGATTTAAAATAAAATTCATTCTGAGTGGAATCCGAATTATGTCATGAGAAATTGTTTAATGTTAATTAAAATTTGCTGTCATTTTTTCACAAAAATACATAAATATAGATAAAAGCGCTTAAAGAAGATCGGATTTTGAAATTGAAAATTTTCAGCACTTTGCTAGTTTCTTCAAAAAGGTAGTTATGTTGTGGCTGATTTAAATTTCTACAATTTGGAAGGTTTTCTACAAACTGTTATAAAACAGTTTTATAGAGAAGTGATATTTCGCCGATATTCGAAATGCCGACCAGCCAAAATAATGATTTGTGGCCATTCCCTTGGTGGCGGTTTAGCGAAAATATGCGCACTGGATTTAACTATCAACAAAATTGAGGGAACTGAAAAAGCATCTTTAAAAGTTATAACTTTGGGATCTCCCAGAGTTGGTAATGATCAATTTAGGCAATATTTTCAAGGAAGTGTTTATCTATATAAAAAAACATTTTTTTTTATTTTTATCACATTATTTTTAACGAAAAACACAGATACACTAACTTATCATGTGTGAAAACCCCCTTTCGTGAAAAAACGGTTTCACAAATGGTTATGGGTTTCCGTTGAAGCTTGATTGGTTTCCATTACAGGATGATGTTGCTAAAAATTTGAAAAGTTGTTTTCGGCCAAAAATTTGGATTTTAATTTTATCTTTTAGAGATTTTCTTCAAAAAACATGTACAGGGAACAATTATATCCCCTATTCACACTTTTGTTAATATCTCGGCCCTGATTAGGAAACGTAGTGTGTTTTTAACTAGTAGGGCCGGGATATTAAAAAAGTGTGAATAGGGCATAAAAAAAAAATATTTTCTCAAACATGCATTGTTTTTCAAAAATCGTTTCTACAAATGGTGATGGGTTTTTATTAGACGGTAATGGATTTACATTACAAGGAATTTTCACAAATGGTAAGTGAGTGTACAGAGGGAGACCGTATTTTCCGGCTCAATATTGCCATCGCAATTTCAAAAATTTTAGCTTAAAATTTTTCAGTGCCCAAATTGCGTGGGCATTTGAGTTTTTTATTCAGAATTAATTTAAGTATGTCATAGATGAAATCATATTTCAAAATTTAATTTCCAAAATTTACTCTTTCAATCTTTGTTTGAAAGCGTTTGGTGAAGTACTTAATACTTCATATTTTGGTATTAACCTTCATTGGAACCTATTGTGAAAGTTTTTATAAAACTGTAAAAAATGGTCCAATTATGACATTATTTCGAACGACCACGCGTTGTTTTTTTATTTTTGAACGGAACTCTTTTTTTAGTAACAATGTGACCAACAGTTCCGATATCCTCGAAATTCGGCCTCCCCCTGTGTAACATATATATACAAGTATATATATACTCGTATGTCAACAAATATATTAAATACAAATGCTTGCCGGAAAAATCTGCGAAAACCGACTAGGAGCATTTCAAACCTGTTAACAATTTAAGCTTGTCTTCCTTGACAATAGTCTTTCAACTTTGAAAATTTTCAACACTTTTAACTTAATCGTACCGAATTTCATCAAAACATTTTACAAAAAAAAAATGGCGTATTTGTTCATCGAGCGTTCTTATTATTCATCTCATAAATAATTTTTTGTGCGCATAAATGATGAACATTTGAATAGAAAACGTTGATAATCACATGCGACTAGTGATGGAGGGCGACATGGTTCCAAAGGTAAAATTCATCAGATTTGTTGCAAATTATTTATTCACAAACTTCGAGATGAAATTATAAATAGCTTGTTAAAAAATTTAACTCGGCAGACTTGAGTTAATATTATTTACAAAAATAATTAGTTACTTCATTTCTTAGTGTTTATAATTGCTGAACAAGAATAAATGTGTTCCAGCTCCTTAATAATTTTCATTTATTTTAGGAAAGATTTGAGTTCGATTTTTCATTTTTGAATTCGTAAAAACTTCATAATAATTTAAAACATTGTAAAAATTATCCGCATTTTTCACCCAAAATTTTTTCTGATTTCTATATTGAAATATATAATATGTGTGTAAAACACGAAGAATAGCCATTTTGCGCAAATCAAGTCCAAAATTTTTATTTATGGTTTAATTAATTCGGTATGTCAACCGAGGGAAGGCTCAAGCGATTATCATTTCTAGACTATTGATGAAATTTACAATAGTTGTTTGTGACATCGGTGAGTGCTATTTGGCACGCAATTAATACAAATTCTATTTCTGCAAGCATATTTAAATACGAATTTGGGTGTTATGGGCGTCATTTTTTTTTGATATTCAGGACATTTTTAATATGAAAACGCAATTGAAGGTAAATTTCTATTCCGAAAAAAGCTGTTTTTTTTATTTTGGCAATTTTGATCATTTTTCATGACAAAAAAAACTTTCATATTTAAGTATTTTTCTAATGTGCAGAAAAATTTCAGAACTTTGTCTGAAGTTTATTAATATCGTCTTAGAAACAAATTTTAAAATCGGGTTTAGTTGGAAATGGTGTTCCCATAAAAAGTGGTTTTAATATTTTTACAGACACTCCGTTCTTTTCTGAGGTGGCCATGATTAAAATTTATATCTTTATTCTAATCAACGTTTCGCACACAAAAAAGTGACAAAAAGTCACGTGACACAAATTAGTCATCTGTTATGCCCAAATTCAGCAGTAATTCAATCTCGCTGTCTACCCACCGGACGAAAAAAAAGTGACAATTAAAAAAAACTCAGGCTGTATGTTAAGAGATTAAAAATATAAACGTTTGCAAGAATGAACACTTTCATTGAAGATAAAAAATAAATTTTCAAATATTATTTCTTCAAATATCGCTTTGAAAAAATGAACTAATCTGCCAGTTTGATGCCACTCCTTAATTGTACGGGTCATTCTTAATCTTTAGCTTCCACTTACAACGCTATATTTTGCTCATACTGATCGTCAAATAATTCTCAAAAATGGAAAAGATAAAACGGTCGGTAATACTGAAATGCTTACCGGTATACTGGAGAATCATGCAATTGCGACTTATATCAAAGCAGCAGATAATATTGAAAACCACGTTACTATTGATGAAAATCCTCAATAAGAAATAAATATATTATCTTCAAGCTTGCTTAGTTATGTTTATCATGCTCAAGTTGAGAAATAAATTTACAAGACGCGAAATTGTTATAGTAAATAGTCTTTTTCTTTCAGTTTCAAGAACTCCAATTCTTTGAAAATCTCCTAGGGCACAGAACTTTTAAACTGGCTTTGATTTGAAAAGTCCTAAAAGTATACAAATAATTATAATACAGGAATGGTCGATTTACAATCTTACCTTTTTGTACCGTGTGATTTTAACGTGGCGTCAAGGCCAAATCTGAATCTGTTCAAAATGTCCTATGCTAGTATTTAATTTTTAATTCCTTTTCTGAAGGATCGTATAATTCGATCTTCTACGAGCAAGCCTTAATTAAAGCTCTGAAAGCGACTTTGTTTGACTAAGAACAACTAATCACTTTCAGTCTCGACGCAACTTGAAACTCACGCGGTATACTTTCAACATGAAATTTTTTTCGAAATAATAAGGTAGATTTTTGAATAATTTGCACCGATTTAATCGCGGAGAAAATTGAACTCACTAATTTCTTGTTGACATAGGAAAGTGAATTATTAAAAGCTAATATTCTCGTAAAAACGGTCAGAAATTAAAGATATAGTTTTCCCAACGGAACTCAATATTTAAAACGTTTACTATCTCTATAGCGCGTGTTCGAATCCCACTAATGTTGTCTTACTGATTGTCTTGAGTATTATTATAGGCTAGGATGCTTGATATTAGGACCGCTAAATTTGATCGGTTGGAATCACTCAAGCAATCACTAAGACAACCACTTAGACAACATCAGTGGGATTCGAACACACGCTATAGAGATTGTAAAGGTTTTTGAGATGGAGTTCCGTTGGGAAAAGGATATGGCGTAATAAAGGTTTTTGAATAGAAAACATTTTTGATTCAAGAATTTTGGAATTTTTTATTCTATCAATTTACTGATGATAGTCATAGAGAAGTATTAGATACATTGTCGTCAGATTTTTCTTTTTTTTCATTCTCGTCAACTTTTCCAACTTTGAAATAATATCCAGCAGCCGCAAAGCATCCAATATTCACCACTTTCATCGATATAGCTAAAATAATACTTGAAAATGTGTTAATGTTAACCACAAGGTGACTAAAAATAGAATTCACACTCAATTCACTTTTTAGCGCCAAAGTATATCATTGCTGACGTTGTTTCTTATGTTCAAATTTGAGATCAAATAATTAAGATATGTTACATTGTAGTAGATATATTTCCACAAAGATTTATTCGAAAAACTAATTTTTCAGTAAAGAAAAATTGAAAAAAAGTTGACAAAAACACATTTTTAACAAAAAACATTTCTAACAAAATACAAATTTTCAGAAAAAAACATTTAATAAAGAAATGCAAATAATAAAAACTCACGTAATACAAAAACGGCCAGAAACATTTTATTTGCGTCATAAATCCAGCAAGATTGTCTTTCGTCACATGTTATTTGCCAGACGTTACAAGCATTATCCATTAAAAGCCCAAGCAATACAGGCCCTGGAATCGTTCCAAAAATTCTCAAGATATCCCATTGTAATCCCATCGACAGTCCCTTTAACTTCGGATCGACAGAACGCAACGTTGCAATAGGAACAATTGTCGGGGGCAGAAATTCAAAAACCACGAGAACGAAAACTAATGCCAGAAAGATCCACGATGTACTTTCGCAATCCGAAACTGAGTGAGGGATTTAAATGGTCGCCAATATATCTGATTGTGCTTTTGATGTACTACAGAACTTAAGGGCCACGGTGCATTTTGACAGATACGGATATCCGCGGATATGGGCTCTTGATGAAAAACTTTTAACTGGGTTTAATTATTCTTCTCAAAATGGTGTTTCATAATCCAGGCAACTTTTGTGAATACAGAATTTTCGATTATTGCTTTTAAAGAACATTTTGAGTTCGAATTAAACTTTCCGAATTCACAAATTATGAGAAATTTTGAATGAGTTCCGAACATTATTAAAAAATGCCTTATTTGTGTTCAAATATTTTTTGCATTATTTGTTTCAAATCAACGAAAAAAATTCTTCAATATGGCTACTTTACTTTTCGCGAAGGTGACCACAAATTTTATACGCTATTTGAAAAATCATATGACAATTTTTGAGATTTTTGGTCGAAACTTTTTGAAAATTTTCCACATTTCTGGTTCAAAATTTTTCAAACTAATTTTCCTGGAATCTTCAGCTGAAATATTAGGAATGCCTACTTTCACTATATTTAAACAGTCTACGTTTTGTTTCTTTCGGCTCTTGTTTATACTCTGAATCATACTTTTTTGAAAAAAAAATACGGTTTGCGCGAAATCTAGTTAAGCCCTTTATAATCAAGAATAAAAAATATTCCACCGAGACTTGCTCATTTGGTAAGTCGACCTGTCGACCATTTCAAATTGATTTCATTTAACTAACGAAAAAAAATATTTCTTTTGATGTGCTAAAATTTGGATTTTTTTCGTCTTTTTTCAAAAATTTAAATTTTCGATTTTGACTTAAAAATCGTATAAATTTAAAATAAAAAATTTTTCGACGGTCGACAGGACCGTATTTCAGGATTCCTAATTAATAAATAAAGGAAATAAATTTTACTGTAATTTAGACACCTTCGATAGCAAACGCGCGTTTTTTTAGTGTTGTTTCAAAAGACGATTTATAAAGTAAAAATAAGTAATCTGAATAAATTCAGATAATACAAAGTAAGCTCAAAAGTGGCAACTTGTATTCGAAAACGTTTTTCACCGAAAATTTAGAAGTGGCAAAAAGTTTCCCATCAAGACAAGAAAAATTGAAAAAGTGCAAATCTGTCAAAATGCACCGAGGTCCTTAATAACCGTTACATTTTTGCGAAAAATCTTTTATCTTTTTCAAAACAAATGTGATTCTTATATACAGAAAAAATTAGATTTCTGTCCCTATATCGCCGAATGTGCCAATATTGCTGAATGTGCCAATATCGCCAAAAATTTTGAACAAAAAACTTTTGGCTATATTGGGCCCTCCTGCAACAGGGGCCTTGTATCTATTTTTTCATTTATACAGTTCATTTTCATTTCTTGAACTGTTCAGAAATCATTAAAAATATAATTTTCTGATTCTGATATCCAATATTAAATTGAGTAGTTTTTTATATATCCCTTTAATTTAGCCCTTTGACACATAAAACGCCATTTGGGGACCGTCTTTGAGCGCTTATTATGCGAAAAGTTAAAGTGCTTTAAATTTAATTGCTCTTTAGTCCTTGAGATTAAGGATAGACTTAAATTTTTAAATTATTTAACTTACATTTTGACTTTATTAATCCCGTAGAATAGTGACATTTACAAAGTGACCTTCAACCCACGCGTGTGTGGCCACGCATATGTCATTGTGAGAAAGTGAGATACGTCAGAACAAGAATAAATAATGGAGGAGATTCAGAATTAAATCTTCTAAATCGTGACTTCCTCAGAAATAACCTGCAATTTTAAGTCCTCAATCGACAAGTGATTTCTGAACATAAAACCTAACCAACGCAATTGATTGAAATCACTTGTATAGAAATATTAATTTACTCAAAGACGTTAGATCAAAAATTAAAAATGAAGCAGATTAAAAAAAAAATCCTAAAAAGTGGCTGCCTCAAAAGTTATTTGCGATTTTTGGTCTCTAACCTACAAGTGTTTTTCAAAATGGCTCTGTGTGAGGGGGGTTAATCACACTTTTGTGAATATCCCGGGCCGGGGGGTCCCCGCCCTGATTAGCAATCGTAGTCTGTTTTAAAGTAGTGGGCCGAGATATTTACAAAAGTGTAAAGAGAAACCATGACAATGGGCAATTTGATAATCCGGATTCAGAAAAAGCTGCAATTAACCCCCCCTTATCATTTTTGAAACCTTTTTCAATTTTTTATTTTTAAGTCCTGTGAATTTATCACTTTTTAATTATCACTATGTCTTGAAATTATCATATAAAATTCAGGTAATAATCCCTAATCTTGTTCACATTCGCCATCTACTGCAATTGACTGCATGGAATCAGCACAAGCACATTCTGTATAATTTGTTGCCGAAGTCTCAAAATCCGTGACATTGTGATAAAATTGATCTACAGTACTTGCCTGGCACCCAGCATGACACGGCGTAAAATAAGTATTTCCTTCCAGGCAAATCGGATTATAATATTCTGACAAAGAATACAAATTGTTTTCATAAATTATACTAAGCTTATAAATTGTTCGTCAATTTATAAAGTTTGATACTCAAATCTCCTTAAAGGGGTGACCGTCAATAATTTGGGGCCATGAGCGAATTTTATCGAGATGATTATTTAATAAAAATGTAGAAAAGACAATCAACAATTTTTCCGGGTAGAAACGAATTCAAATTTTTCCGTAATATAAATTCTTCAATTAATTCAGATTTAGAAAAAATTTATAAGCCTTACTTCTAAAAACAACTTCCAATTTTTCAATTTTATTTAAATTTTTGAAAGTGATTTTTAAGTGGGCGTCCATATCTGAGCTTGAAATCTTAGACTTGACTAAAATAAAAATGACCTAGACTTTAGTTAAATAATAAAGAAAAAACGGAAAATGGTCACTACTTGCCGGAAATAGCGTCTAGGAGTTCAATATATTACTTTTTGATACGCCTATTTTGTAGATGATTTTCTGCAAAGTTTTGTCACTGATAAGATTTGTTTTGGTTTTGTGATTTTTGAAAGAAAAGTCGGTTTTTTGGGAGTTGAAAATATATGTGAAATAAAAGAGGATTTAGAATGAAAGGTAACAATTTCTATCTAGATATTTTTATAAGTTTTAATTTTGCGAATAAACACTTCGAGCTCTCAATATTTCTCTAAAAAAGTTTAAATTCAATTTTTCATTTTTTTTCAAAAATATTTGTAAAATTTTGGAAAAAATCTGAAATTCACAAGCATTTTTAGACAGCCCAAGACAAAATGTCTGAAACATGGCGATGAGAAGCCAGAAAATTTGTGAGAAAAGCAAAATTTAGATAAGAAAATAAATAAAAAAATATTTCAACTATTGATATTAACTATAAGAAAAGCGAGGTCAAATAATAAGCCGATCGACCTGACCCGACCTTACACCTGACAAAAAAGTTATAAGGTCAACGCTCGACCCGACATTTATAAGCTCTAAATCATTCATTTTCTTATTAAGGGGGTGGTCGTCGCATTTGAAGGCGAAAAACGGGGTTTTCAATCGCCGATTGTCGTAAAAAAAATTTTTCACCAAGTATTACTTCTTTATGATATATTTGAACAAAAATCTTAAGACTCGTTCAATCAAATACGTGCCAACAAAACTGACAGATTATTTTATAAATGTCTCTAGAGTCTCATTTTGCGACGACCACCCTCTTAATTTAAATAAATCGGTATTGTTGGGTAACCATAGAAAAATGTTTGAGAAGTCTGGGAGTCGAACCCAGGTAAACGGGATGATCATCGAGTCGCGCTAACCAATACGCCAACTGCTTATATAACTGACTAGAATATGTTGATTCTGACGCGAAACCTTTCGCCCCAACATTATTTAATGATATATCAAGTTTTTAAATGGATTTTTGTTCAATTTCGTAAAAAAATTCCTTGAAGATCAGTCTTATTTGTGTATCCTTGGCTTGAGTACATGTACAGTCATCATTACATGCACTGTTTAAGGTAAAAGAAGTGTTGTTAACATTGTCTTTTGGATATTGTTTATTAACTCCGATAATCGAAATTTCATCACAATGTAAGTTCATTGCAGCTGTATAAAATATAAGAACGATAACAGCGGAGAGAGTTGATAAATACATCATTTGTCTACCAGTCAGTTTGAACACTTTTGCGATAACTCCGCCAAGAAAACTCCCAAGGACAGCACCAGGGACACACGCGATACCAGTCTGGAAAGCAGCTTGACCAGCCGTTTTGTGAAATAAAATTTCATAAATTTTTGGTCCAAAAGTCATAATGCACGAACTTTAGAAAGAGATCATCACTTTCAGACCATTTCTAGGGAGAATCATCACAAAAAACTTTGATATTTTGAGCTTCATAACGAGAAAATTTAAATGATTGATTTATAATTTCAAAAAATAACGTCGACACAGTGTCGATCCCTGACTTAAATATCCATCCATTGCACTGCCAAAACTCGCAAACATAAAAACTGGATTTCGTCCCAAAGATTTTATCCCATCCCAAAGAGAAATATCATCTTGGATCACATCTTTTGTTACAGATTCAGAAACTTTTTTCGATTTAACCTCCGCGACACCGGGGAATTGTTTCGGGAATCCAAACATTGGGAGGGAACAGCAAACTGCACCAAGACCACAAGCCAACATTCCGATCCACCATGCACCTACCCATTGCGGATCGGACGGATCGATTCCGGGATCGCTTGTTTTGGGGACATCAACCCAAATACCAAGCTACAACAATTTAAACTAAATGATAATAAACTCTTTTATAAAAACGGAACTGTTTGAAAAAATTATTTGGAGACGAAAGCAAGCGGTTTTCGTAAGGGAGTAGTCGGTGCGTTTATTCAAAAAAAATATTTGTCTCAAATTGAAAGTTGCGAATTTTAATTATAATTATTCAAACTCAGATTTAAAATGAAATAGCTGTTCTGGTCTACAAGAAAATGTAAGAGAAAATATAATTCCAAATTAAAATTTTCATTAAAATTTGTTTTCAATAATTGATAATTTGACAGCATGTCACATTTTTAGTCGCGATCTTAGTTTTTTGGTTTTTCTGACCTTCGCCAATCAAATTGATCGAATCTAGAAACGCGTAAGTGTTAAAGACATTTATATTTTCATTAACCAATAAGCTGTGTCAAATTTTGCTTATCATAAAAAATAAGGTTTTCTCTTAATGACACAATAATTTTGAAGCAATCAATTGAGAAAAATTAATTGCATGCAGATTGTTTTTGAAATTACTAAAAAATAAAATCAAATAAAAATTCTGAATAAAATAGTTTTTTTGTCTTAAAAATATGTTTCTGGTTGTAAAATTTTGTGTTTGGCTGCATTCTTTGAAGTTTATTTTTTTTAACAAAATACAGCTTAAAAATAGCTTTTTCTGCAAAATTTTCAGCCTAAAATTAAAGGTTTTTTCTCAAAAATGAATAATAATTATCATTTTATACTATTATACTAGTAGTATAATATTTTCATAGTAATTTATAATGAAAAAATATTGATTTGTTTGTTAAATCGTTTCCTGAACGGCTCCAGCTACAAATCCTATAGCTGGTCCTAGACAACTTCCCATCAAAACTACAGCAAATAATAAAGCCCCATCTTCTTTCGAGGCCGAACCTTCCAAATATGAAAACCCAATTGTATACAGTGGGGTAGATCCTATCCCATGTAAAAGTTGCGCGAAAATGAAAAATGCGATATATCCAAGCATATTTGAACTCTCGTGATCTTCACAATCTTCATTTGCGGGACACATATTACTAGATGCAGAGATTGACATGCTTTCACTATTTATTCGGAATTAAATACTTAAAAATAAAATTCACCTTTCAAATTAACTTTGAAATTATCTAGATCTGACATTTTCAAACTCACAGGACCTTTTTACCAGGTTCTGATTTTTTGCTCGGGAGACCTGGGTACAGCTGGTTGTGCGATAATTAAAGTGGCTAGGGAAAAAATTCTTGAATTGAAATTTTTGAATTTTGTAGTTAAATATGAATCACACTTGCTCCTTGACCATATAAGTTATTTTTTTAGCAAAATTTTTTATATAATTCGGCTTTCGAAAACAACTTAACTAACAGGTAACTTATAAGATAACTGAAACTGAGCAGAAATATTAAGAGGATAATAATAAAAAATGACCCGAATCGGACCATTTTTTATTTTCTCTGATATCACTTAAATTGTTTTATTATCTGTATAAAAAAATTGAGAACAGTGGTCTGATTCGGCATATTATTATAATTTATGTTTCTTTGAATAGTTGTTCTCAGTTTGAGCTATCTAAGGACTTAATCGGATGAGTCGTTTTCAAAAAAAAATATTTAAAAAAGTTGGCTGAAAAACTAGCTTCGGTTCGCGTTCGTGTTTGACCTGTTTTTGACCAATAAGAGCACCGATATTTACTTTTTTGACCAATAAGATCTTCGAAAAGAAGTTCAACTACGAACGCGAACCGAAGGAACAGGGGATCCCTATCTTAGATATAATTTCCTTTTTTTATCACAGGATTTTAAAAACATTGAACTTATTATTCTCACGAGTAAATTAAAGCCGTGAAAAATGCCAAATATTAGCTTTGTAGACCCTATAAGTTATAGCCAATAACCTTCCTCAGTAAATATTTTTGGCTTTTCATAGTACCCCAAAAAAGGCAATTTCAGCGTGGGCGAAAAATGATTGCATCAACACCAGTTGTTTCATGTGTGCTTTGTAACAATTAATTTTTCCAGAAAGTCAGTAATTCACAGTTTATTTTCTGAAACCAGTCATCAAAAATAAGAAGAAAATCACGTTGGATACTGAACTTTTATCTTCGATAATTAAACTAAATACAACAATTTTATATGTATTTCATGATTCAATCACGTTTTAAATGAATAGTTCTCAAAAATAATAGGGTGTCCGCAAAAAGGTTGTCCGCGGGAATTGACTTTAAATTGTTTGAATAAAATTTAGACGCTAGATTCAAAATCATCGTAAATACGTATAAATGTATATTCCAGCTGATCTTTTTTGTCAAAAAAACATGAAAAAGGTCACAAAATCATTCTTTTTTGACTTTTTGAAATCAAGTTAAGTTAAACCCAAAATTTTAATTATTTGCCAATAATGATCAAGAAATCACAAAAAACAATTTGGGACCCCTGAAAATTATCACAAAGTAATTCTCTGCAAGCACCTCAGTAAGGTTTATCGATTACGGGACCTCATGGAGCGCAAATTTTTAGTGGATAAATTATCCAGGATAATAAAATAAAAATTGGTCCAAATCGGATATTTTTTTCATTTTTCTGAGATTACTGAAATTATTTAATTATCAGTTTTATATTAAAATCATATAACAATTTTGAAAAAAAACTAGCCAAAATGTTTCAGGAGATCCCGTATCGATATATTATATGATGAATATTAATTTCAAGGAAGAAATCTCGAAAGTCGGGCGTTTCTCCCGTTTCCTACAAGTAAATCCAACATGTAGATAAGTTTTCATCAGAAAGTTTAGAAATTGACATGAAAAAATCAATTTTTTAAACAATATAACTTTAAGGAGGTTGTGGTTGTGAATCGAGGCACAAAAATCTGATAGTGAACACTTAAATCTAGATTCTATTTTTTTTTGAATCAATTCTTAAATTTAAGGACTTTGTGTGTGTAATAGATTGTCAATCCCTGGCTTGGAGAATCTCCAAATTCGTAATCTCCAGTTATAAAATGAGGTAAAGAAAATGTTATTGAGCCTATGCCCAATAATAAAAATCCACACGCAATAACCCGTGGAATATGACCCTTTGCCAGAACAAATGAGACGTAAAATGAAACAAGAACAAACCCGATATCATAAGAAACAGCCATCAGACCAGTCATCCAAGAATCGAATCCGAAACGTTGCTCTAATGTTGAAATTGCAACATTAACGAAACCATTAACAGTTGCACCTATTCAAAGTTTTCACAATATTTTTATATCAAAAAAATAGTACCAACAGTTGCTCCAATTTTTTATATTATGAAAATTTCGGATAGTTATTTTTTTCTGTTAATTTTATTTGAATACAGAAAAAATTTTAACCCTTTTTTTCTTTTTTGTCAATCAGAAAAAAAAGACAAAACTTAATTAACTAAACTTAATTTGAACTAATATTTCAAACCATTGTGAGAATATATTGAGAGATGCCACTATTAAATTTATCAAACAAAAAATTAAGGAAAATGGTAGTATGTTTAGGCGAATAAATAAAGATTTTTTGATGAAAAATTCTGTTCTTATTTTTTATTGGTTGAGATAAAAATGTAGATGATGCGATTTTGACTTTTGAATCGTATAATTAATAAAGCATAGTTAAAAACTAAATATATAAAGAAATATACTAGTATTAATTTATATTTAAAATTTTTAACAAGACTGAATTGCACTGAGACTTGATAAACATGCTATGATGTTCTTTGAAATTGATCTATGTGGGTTTTGACCTCGGACAGCCTACTTTGAAATTAAACTCGATAAATGCCAGTTATCAGACAAAATTTAGTATGAATTATTTGAGATGAAAAAAAACATAGCCACGGGATCAGAATAATAAATAAACAACAAATAGAGTAAATAATTTATTTATATAAATAATTTAATTCTTTGAAATGTCACTGACTGACTATTAACTCAACAAAAATTAAAAGATAGTTTGACGTACAACATAAATTGAACAAACTATGTAAGGGGGTTGTCATCCCTAAAAAACTTGATTTAAAACATTTCAATATTCAGCTATATAAATTTCCAGCGTTAATTTCAAAATCTCAAGATCATTAAAGAAGGTTGGTGACTAGTTTGTTGTTATGAACTTCTGAAACTCGACGAAATTAAAGGGCTTGAATTAAGAAATTGCGTAGGTGTTTCCGGTGATATTGGTGCGGCAATATATTTATCACGGTACTTGCTGGGGCTTTTATGCCACTTTTTAAGCCAAAATTTTTATATAATTCGGCTATTAAAAATGACTTATCCGATGAAGTTCTCGGATTGCTCAAACTGAGCATAAATATCTAATGAATCATAAAATTAATAAGAATTGGTCCGAATCGGATTATTTTCTAATATTTTTCTGAGATTACTGAATTCGTTTAATTATCTTTTTTTTTTTTAAATTGGAAACAGTGGTCTGATTTGGACAATTATTTTTACAATTATTTCCTTCTAATATTTGTGCTCAGTTTGAGCTATCTAAGAACTCAATTAAATCAGTCTTTCTCAAAAGCCAAATTATATAAAAATGTTGGCTGAAAAGTGGCTTTAAAGCCCCACCAAGTATCGTAATCGATATGGCCCCAACTGTGAAAAATAGGACTTTTGCTAAGATATATTATGAAATTTAAAAAACGCTAACAACGACAATAAGAATGATTTTATTGTGTGTTGAGTCGTTAAGTATGCCATTGAATATAAAACGAATAATGTGTATATATCCCTTGATCAGTTTTTGGTTAGAATGCGTAGCCACTACGCTTTTTAACGTGTGATTTTAACGTTGTGGCTACGCATTCTAACCAAAAAGTGATAAAGGGATAAACGGTATATCCCTTTATCACTTTTTGGTTAGAATGCGTAGCCACAACGTTAAAATCACACGTTAAAAGGAGTAGTGGCTACGCATTCTAACCAAAAAGTGATAAAGGGATATCATATACCCGCTTAATTATCGTCAGATTTTTATATTCATTTCATAGAAGTTTTTTTTCGGGAACTTCTCCCTTAAATAAAAATTTGAGTTATCAATTCAATTTTCTGATTTTTTGTACTCAAAGTTAAAATTTCCATGTAAAATCTAAATACCAGAGTCGACTCCCCCTTTTTATTACAATATTTTGACTTAAATAAGTGCAAATATTATTTCAAGTTTACAAAATTTCATTCGTATGTTGAAATTTTCGTATTTGTATTAGGAAGTTGAGAAATGTCAGTTTCAAAAATAAAGTCTCCTCAGACTATCTTTCATTGTTAATATTCTATTCTGTTAATGCAATATAAAAAAATATAAAAGATACGCTATGCAACAAAAACTGTTGATTTCCTCACTCATTTTCAAATTAATTTTTATCGGCACTGAATAACCGGCACTGAATAAGTTTCAAATATCATAGTGGAAATAATAAATAAGTGTCAATCAGCACTGTCAGACAACACGGGTAAATACAACGGTCACATATATCCAACTATGACATAGTGATCACAGTGATATTCAATCACGAATAACCTAAGAAAAATTTTAAACTGAACTAAACAGTTGATATTTCACGCAATTGAAAACAATTAAAGAATTAAAAATAATTTCGGATTAAGTTTTGGCCGAAATAATATCCTTAATAACGAAACAAAAATAATGATGGATTGTATTACAGTATGTCTTTTTTCATTGCGAAGATTTTGTTGAAAAACAATCGATGACGTTTTTAAAACATCATTTGATGAACATCAAAATTCAATTAAAAATAATTAAAACATTTTATGAAAGTTATAAAAACTCTCCTTGAAAAACACACATAGAGAACATAAAGAAAGTGAACCAAGATAATTTGTTGAAAAACTGCATCCATTTTGGGGTATAGCTTCCAAAACCAAATAAGCCTTCATCTTCTAATCCAAATTCATTCACTAAAAAAAATCCCTTAAAATATGAAAATGAGCTTTCAAAATTAGTCAATAAATGATCCATAAGGGGGTTGTTTAGGCACTGCCTATTTAGCAGTCTAGGTATTTTATAGTTCTTTAGTATTTTGTACCAGAAGTCCGATGAACTTAATTTTACGATTTTTAATTTAAGCCTAGCTTGTTTAGATACAAAAAATATAGCAATCGTAAAAAACATAAAAAATTTCCTGAAAAATTGGAATTTTTCAGTGTCTTGATTAAGAACAATGTTGTGCTCTTCAGCTTGAACGGTTAATAAGTTGACTATAGTTGATGATACCTTTTCCAGTTACATTTTACTTTTACGGGGGTTGTCCATGCTGATTTGTGTAATTGATGGGTATTTCTCACTGCTTTTCAACGGTCTATAACTTTTGTTTGAAATGTTTAAACGTAAAAAGAGAAAGAATTTATTGTTCCGAAAACATTTGTTGTATAAATTAGATAAATAAAATTATTTTTTGATTCGTAACAAACTCGTAAATCATAATACGAAAACGATTTTTAAGACTGTCAATTTTTGTCCAGCAGCTAAAAACTCGCATATGATATTGAAATTAATTTTAACTTTCCCAATAAGTTCGAAACTAAGTAGTCATCAATCAAACGCGAAGGAAATTTTCCGTCTACGTTCAGGTCCTTCGTAAAAATGAAAAAAACTGTTTTCGTAATTTGCGATATAACTAGCTAATTTGATTTTAATTTTTTTAAGAAAAGATTCACCGCATAAAGACCTAACATATGGATCAACGGACCTCAGCGTACAAATCCTAACTATTTGAAAAATGGGAAATCTGAGCATTTGATTGGTTGATACTTTCCTAATCTGACCAATGAAATCGGCCTATTCCTTATTCAACGGTTTTGATTGGTTGCTAATATCTTGCGTTGTTTGTATCATTCAAATAGTTAGGATTTGTACTCTGAGGTCCGTTGATCCATATGTCGGGATGGAATTTTTGTCAATTTGAGTTGTTCATTGTTTATCGAAGGTGCCGCGCACACTGACATTTCGTTGCAAAGATACTCATTTATAATAGAGAAATGATGAAAAAAGATAATTTATTTCAATAAATCATTTCAAACATATTTTTCTATGTCTATGGTGATTTTTTAATTCGTTATAGTCGAACTACCTGAAAAATATTATCATGACGACAATTTATTTTTCAACATTCAAATTTCGGATATAGATTCTTTAAATAGACTATGACGTCATCATAGCGCATTTGAATTAATTGCAATCGATTCACAAGACTCAGTTCACTCGGAATCGGTATTCTTTTTGTTTTATTTTTGAAACAAAGAAACTGCATGCATGCAAGCAAAATCAGCATGGACAACCCCTTTATGGGAGTGTGCGTCGATAATTACGCTGTTTCTTGAAGTTTTCAAGGGCAGTTTGTAAGAAACTTAGGGTAATGAAGTTATCCAATTTTCTTTCAATATGTAGGATATCTCTTCAGGATTTTGGCAGTGTCACTCAGATCATCAGATAATTCAACCTACACTCAGAAATGATATTTAGCAGGTCTCCCTCAAAAACAACCAAAATCCTACTCCTCCTTCATTTCTCTGATTTAGCATGCGAGCTTAATATATAAATACGAAGGGACTCTAAAACCGTTTTTACTGAATTTATGCCCCTGGTGGTCAAAACAGGCAGTTCGGAGCATTTTGGGAGGCTCGCTAAAAAGCCTGCTCCTTCTTCAATTTATATGCGATTTTTTTAATTCATGTTTCAATTGAATGACAAAGCCCAGCGCTAAAGACTCTGATCGCTCGTTTTATGGAATTTTGTATTGAGGCTCAATAATTGAGCTCTCTTAAAATTTTTGTGAATTTAATATTTTTTGCAAAATTTTACGAATATTATTGAGAAAAACAATTAAAAATTGAATTTCAACGGTTTTAGGCAAATATTTAGAGCATAAAGAGTTTATTCGCAAAATTAAAAGTTATAAAACATTTCTAGATCGAAATTGGTACCTTTTATTCCAAATCCTCTTTAATTTTACCTATAATTTCGAGTCGGTGTCTAGTGTACCAATTTGGGTACGGAAAGCACGCCCTTGCTTTCCGTACCCAAATTGGTAGCACAGTAATAGGCATAACTTATGCCGCATAGGTAGGGTCAGTACCTGGAGACTCATCAGCAAAACTAACACCCTTAGCCCGGATTCTATGTGTTTATGGGGTCAAACTTTCTCAAGAAGAATGATTCCGACCATGAAAACAATTTCGGAGCCTCCAAGTGGTCACAATTAGTGCATGAAAAAACAAGCTTTCGCAGATAAGTCTCCCGATACTGACCCTACTTATGGACCAGAAGTTATGCCTATGACTGTGCTCAAGTGCAGTCGGTGGAATTCGTCAACCACCCTAGTTACACATAATCACGACGTTGCGTTTTTCACAACATATTTTTCATTCAGACCAATTTGGGTACGGAAAGCACGGGCGTTTCTCTACAAAATAGACGCCCACTCCCTTAAGATTCGTGTGGTGCTAATAAAATATTAATACGACGACCTTGAGCTTAAAGAATAATCTTGAAATCGTGATCCTGGGAGTTAAGACATAGATTTACAAAATCAGGAGAAACTATTTTTTTTCTGAAACAATCACAGAACAATATAAATTTTATGTGGTCAAAATGGCAAAAAACGACACTTCAATACCAGTTTTTTTCGTTTTTTTATAAATTCATTATCTCGAAAACATCAAACTTTTTTGAGATAAGGTGAAAAAAATATAACTTTGAAGATACATGCCATGAAAAGAATCAGGTTAAATTTCATGCAGAGATCACAAACTCCTATTCTTGTGATTTTAATGATATTGTTATGTAAAAATAATAAGTTATGAGTTCTTTAAAACCCCTTTCAAGCCTTAACAACCCCCATAAGCTGTTTGAAGCTGTTTCATCATCGAAATTTAGTTTTAAATCCCAACTACAAATACTTAATACTCACATTTTTGTATTTCTTCCTCTGTTTTCTCTTGATATTTTGCTTCAGGTTCTGAACCCATATTTTCAATCGTTTACTTTATTGTAAAGGTGGTATATTCCGCGCCTCGGATTTTTTATAGAGAAATAATAATTTAAATCTTTGTTTATTAATAATAAAGAAAATTTATTCTTCTATCGAAAAATGGAATGTTGATCGCAGGCAAACAAAATTTTAGTACAGAATAGTTGTAGATTCTGAGCAGCGCGAATGCCAACATTTTTTATAGTAACAATTTTATTTCCTGGGTTAAATGCAGCATATGATCAGTCAGCGCAGAGCAGAACTCGGCGCCCACTGGCTTGGCTCGAACTGACTTGATAATGGAGTCAAGTTTTTTTTTGACTTGAGGTTTCCCTAGTGGATGCTTCCCTTGGATTTTTTAATTCGACTCCAGGGTGTCACAGGACCTGTCAGTTCAAATTTCGAGAGTATCAGCTTTCAACGACTCCTCCCACTGGGTGGTGAGATTGTTTGAAAAGCGTTTTTCCTTAAAAATATATCCCTTAATCCCATTTTGCTTAGAATGCTTAGCAACTACTCCTTTTAACGTGTGATTTTAACGTTGTGGCTACGCATTCTAAGCAAAGTGTAATATAGGGGTATCCTATAATAAAGGGATATATGATATTTTTCTGATAGAAATATTTTACATCGAGAAAGTTATAAAATATTGATATTTTAGTTTTTTACTGCCACCCCATCTTTGTGCTTCAAAACACAGCGACGCAGGTGTGGGTGACACAATTGGGTTAACTGACAATTAGTAAACGTCAAACAGCATTTTTCGTCAGTCATATCAAATAAAAACAGGAAGTTTTAAGAAAACGCCCCACTAACAGAACGTCATAGGTACCTCAAAAGCTCCCGGTCTTACGAAAAATTTTCGGAGTGTTTGACTGTTATTGAATTGATATTAGATGAAAGTGTTACCTTTTTTCTCATAAAATTTCTAACCTCAATAAGTGTTAGAGAAAAATGAGAAATTGTTTATCGAGAATTTGATTGTTTTTTCCTAAATGACGTTCTGGCCAACTCACCTGAAGAGTACAATGAAAATAAAAAAAATGCGAAGAATATTGCAAACGACTGAGGTAATTTTTTTGAGTTCACTTCGACACTCTTTTAAGCACCATTGATATTTTTTTGGAGACAAAAAACATTNAAGCGAATCTCGCAAAATCTCTCTTGAACAATCAGTAATAAATGATCGAGATATCGACAGTGATTAAAACACTTTTGATTTTTTTACTTCCAGTTTTGAAAAAATATACAATGTACAATAAAAAGTAACAGACAGCGATACAGAAATCAGGCCTTTGGTTGATTAAAAAAAATGTGATTGTTCAATTTCAACAAGAAAAAAGGATCAGAAAATCAAAAGACAAAAAAGAAGAATATTCGAAACATCATGTTGCTTGGTAATTGTCGAATTGACAATGTCGATGTAAATTCCAACCGTGAGAATAACTGGCAGGAAAAATAGAATTTTTATGATAATTTTCATGACCAAAGGCAATTTCAAAATATGCTATAATTTAGCTTGTTTGAACTCTCTAATTTCGGGATAAAATTCGCATTTTTAACATACTTTATACAAGTTCCTAGGATCGTGCAGAAACCACGCACTTTCGAATCCTGAGCTCTGATTATTTCTTCTGATTTTATCGCCTAAAAAATCGGAACTGTTTCCTATTCACACTTTGTTAATATCCGGCTACTAAAACATATTTCTAATGAGGCGGGATAAACAAATTGAATAGGGATATTCACAACAATGGAAATATGTGTTAATATCTTTTTGGAGTTTGATTGAAATTAAAGATATCCCCTATTCACACTTTTGTTAATATCCCGGTCCTACTACTTAAAAAACACACTAGATTTCCTAATCAGGGCCGGGTTATTAACAAAAGTGTGATAGGGATATGAAACGCAAAATTATTGGTGTTCAACTGAAGTACAACCCCTGAAAATTCATCACATATTATGCGACACGTAAAGGTTTTTTCCGTATGTACGTATTGTTGTGTGGTTGCAACAAAACCGTAAAGAGTAGGCGGACCAAATATATTGCCAATTATTACGAAAAATTTGACATGTAATAAAAAAAACTTATTTGAATTGCTTGCATTTTTTCAATATTTAGCACCCACAACCCCCTTATCAAACCAACTAAAAGCGACTATTTAAGTTATCAAAGTTTATACATGTATGTCCTTGTGAACTTACTGTAAAATAAATTATGGAAAGAGTTACTGGCCGTTAAGCTGGTTAAAATGATTTATTCAAACTTTTCAATGAATTCAGATCCAATTTGGTTTGAGGGTGTTATTTTTTTATCAAATGCATGTAAACGTTCAATATTTCGAAAACATATCTTTGAACCTGTATACGAATTAATTATTGTTGTAAGTGTCAAACAAAATTTGCAAATTAGAGCATATAAATTATATGATATAATCCTATATCACCTTTTGATTAATCTAATAGATGTTGGTTGAGGGAGCCAATCCTAAAACTTCTAAGACCCCTTCTAGCCACTCATGACTCATGAGTCATGAGGCCGCTTTCTCTCCTAGGCTCTGTGCTCATACGGGTTAAAGCAAATCGTCGTCTGATTACACAGCTTGGAAAAATCGACAAAAAAGTCATTTTTCACTAGAAAAAGGCAGCGACCTATTAAAAAGCCTTTAATCCCCTCTGACCCCTTAAAGCGACAGATTTTGAAAAATGAAAATGCGCTTTAAGAGGTCAAGGACTGTACAGGAAGTATTTATTTTGCGAAAAATTTTCGGCTTTATTTTTCATCACAGTGGTAAGTTCGTAAGAAAAAATTCTCCAACCCTCGTCGCGTGACTCGCGTCGCCACGGTCAAATGCTGAATTCATGTAATTTGAAAATCATGGAGAAATATATTGAAAAGTGTCTGTTNAGAAATCACAAAAAACAATTTGGGACCCCTGAAAATTATCACAAAGTAATCTCTGCAAGCACCTCAGTAAGGTTTTATCGATTAACGGGACCCATGGAGCGCAAATTTTTAGTGGATAAAATTTATCCAGGATAATAAAATAAAAAATTGGTCCAAATCGGATATTTTTTTCATTTTTTTCTGAGATTACTGAATTATTTAATTATCAGATTTTATATTAAAATCATTATTAACAATTTTGAAAAAAAAACTAGCCAAAATGTTTCAGTAGATCCCTGTATCGATATATTATATGATGAATATTAATTTCAAGGAAGAAATTAATACGAAAGTCGGGGGCGTTTTCTCCCGTTCCTACAAGTTAAATCCAACATGTAGATAAGTTTTCAACATCAGAAAGGTTTAGAAATTGACATGAAAAAATTCAATTTTTTAAACAATATTAACTTTAAGGAGGTTGTGGTTTGTGAATCGAGGCACAAAAATCTGATAAGTGAACACTTAAAACATCTAGATCTTATTTTTTGAATCAATTTCTTAAATTTAAGGACTTTGTGTGTTTGTAATAGATTGTCAATCCCTGCTTGAAATCTCCAAATTCGTTAATCTCCAGCTTATTAAAAATTGAGGTAAAGAAAATGTTATTGAGGCTATGCCAATAATAGAAATTCACACGCAATACCCGTGGAATATGACCCTTTGCCAGAAAAAATAGAGACGTAAAATGAACAAGACAAACCCGATTATACGAAACAGCCATCAGGACAGTCATCCAACGAATCGAATCCGAAAACGTTGCTCTAATGTTAAATTGACACAACATTAACGAACTTAACAGTTGCACCTATTCAAAAAGTTTTTCACAATAATTTTTATATTCAAAAAATAGTACCAACAGTTGCTCCAATTTTTTATATTATGAAAATTCGGATAGTTATTTTTTTCTGTTAATTTTATTGAATACAAAAGAAAAAATTTTAAAACCTTTTTTTCTTTTTTGTCAATCAGAAAAAAAAGACAAAAACTTAATTAAACTAAATTAATTTGAACCTAAATTTTCAAACCATTGTGAGAATATATTGAGAGATGCCACTATTAAATTTATCAAACAAAAATTAAGAAAATGGTTAGTATGTTTTAGGCGAATAAATAAAGATTTTTTGATGAAAAATTTCTTTCTTATTTTTTATGGTTGAGATAAAAATTGTAGATGGATGCGATTTTGAACTTTTGAATCGTATAATTAATAAAGCATAGTTAAAAACTAAATATATAAAGAAATTATACTAGTATTTAATTTATATTTTTAAAATTTTTAACCAAGACTGAATTGCACTGAGACTTGATAAACATGCTATGATGTTCTATTGAAATTGATCTAGTGTGGGTTTTTGACCTCGGACAGCCGGACTTTAGAATTAACTCGATAATGCCAGTATATCAGACAAAATTTAAGTATGAATTATTTGAGATGAAAAAAAACATAGCCACGGATCAGAATATAAATAAACAACAAATAGAGTAAAAATTATTTATATATTAAAAAGAATTTAATTCCTTTTGAAATGTCCACTGACGACTATTAACTCAACAAAAATTAAAGATAGTTTGACGTACAAACATAAATTGAACAACTATGTAAGGGGGTTGTCATCCCTAAAAAACTTTGATTTAAAAACATTCTCAATATTCAGGCTATATAAATTTCCAGCGGTTAATTTCAAAAATCTTCAAAGATCATTTAAAGCAAGGTTGGTGGACTAGTTTCGTTGTTATGAAACTTCTGAAAACTCGACGGAAATTAAAGGCTTGAATTAAGAAAATTGCGTTAGGTGTTCCGTTATATTGGTGCGGCCAATATATTTTCACGGTACTTGCTGCGGGCTTTTATGCCACTTTTAAGGCCAAAATTTTTATATAATTCGGCTATTAAAAATGGACTTTATTCCGATGAAGTTCTCGGATTGCTCAAACTGAGGCATAAATATCTAATGAATCATAAAATTAATAAGAATTTGGTCCGACGGATTATTTTCTAATATTTTTTTCTGAGATTTACTGAATTCGTTTTAATTATCCTTTTTTTTTTTCTTAAATTGGAAACATGTGGTTCTTGAATTTGGGAACAATTATTTTTACAATTATTTTCCTCTATATTTGTGCTCAGTTTGAGGCGTATCTAAGAACTCAATGAATCAGTCTTTCTCAAAAGCCAAATATATATAAAAATGCTTGGCTTGAAAAAGTGGCTTTAAAAGCCCCCACCAAGTATCGTAACGATATGGCCCCAACTGTTGAAAAATAGGACTTTTGCTAAGATATATTTATGAAATTTAAAAAAACGCTAACACGACAATAAGAATGATTTATTGGTGTGAGTCGTTAAGTTATGCCATTGGAATATAAAACGAATAATGTGTATATATCCCTTGAATCAGTTTTTGGTTAGAATGCGTAGCCACTACGCTTTTAGATACGTGTGATTTAACGTGTGTGGCTACGCATTCTAACAAAAAGTTGGATAAAGGGATAAACGTAGTATCCCTTTATCACTTTTTTGGTTAGAATGCGGTAGCCCACAACGTAAAAATTCACACGTTAAAAGGAGTAGTGGCCTACGCATTCTAACCAAAAAGTGATATCATTATACCCGGCTTAATTATCGTCAGATTTTATTATTCATTTCATAGAAGTTCTTTTTTTCGGGAACTCTCCCTTAAATAAAAATGAGTTATCAATTTCAATTTTCTGATTTTTGTGTACTCAAGTTTAAAATTTCCATGTAAAATCTAAATACCAGAGTCGACTCCTTTTTTATTCACAATATTTGACTTAAATAAGTGCAAATATTATTTTCAAGTTTACAAAAATTGCATTTCGTATGTTGAAAATTTTTCGTATTTGTAATTAGGGAAGTTGAGAAAAATGTCAGTTTCAAAAATAAAGTCTCCTCAACTATCTTTCATTGTTTAATATTCTATTCTGTTAATGCAATATAAAAAAATATAAAAGATACGCTATGCAAATCAAAAACTGTTTGATTTCCTCACTCATTTTCAAATAATTTATCGGCACTGAATAACCGGGCACTGAATAAGTTTCAACTATCTATGGAAATAATAAATAAGTGTCATCAGCACTGTCAGACAACACGGGTAAAATACAAACGGTCACATATATCCAAACTATACATAGTTGATCACAGTGATATCAATCACGAATAACCTAAGAAAAATTTAAACTGAACTAAAACAGTTGATATTTCACGCAATTGAAAACAATTAAAGAATTAAAAAATTAATTCGGATTAAGTTTGGCCGATAATAATATCCCTTTAATAACGAAACCAAAAATAATGATGGATTGTATTACAGTATGTCTTTTTTCATTGCGAAATATTTTGTTGAAAAAACAATCGATGGACGTTTTTTAAAACATCATTGATGAACATCAAAATTCAATTAAAAATAATTTAAACATTTTATGAAAGTTATAAAAACTCTCCTTGAAAAACAACACATAGAGAACATAAAGAAAGTTAAACCAAGAGTTAATTTGTTGAAAAACTGCATCCATTTTGGGTATTAGCTTCCAAAACCAAATAAGCCTTCATCTTTCTATCCAAATTCATTCACTAAAAAAAATCCCTTAAAAATGAAAATGAGCTTTCAAAATTAGTCAATAAAATGATCCATAAGGGGGTTGTTTAGGCA
Organism: Oikopleura vanhoeffeni; assembly: GCA_004367855.1. NCBI lineage: Eukaryota > Metazoa > Chordata > Appendicularia > Copelata > Oikopleuridae > Oikopleura > Oikopleura vanhoeffeni. The sequence continues at coordinate 89,193 of SCLH01001438.1, forward strand.
CTGCCTATGAGCCAGTCTTAGGTACTTTATAGTTCTTTAGTATTTTGCTACCAGGAAGTCCGATGAACTTAAATTTTACGATTTTTAATTAAGCTAGCTTGTTTAGATGACAAAAAATATAGCAATCGTAAAAAACATAAAAAAATTTCCTGAAAAATTGAAATTTTTCAGTGTCTTAATTAAAAACAATGTTGTGCTCTTCAGCTTGAACGGTTAATAAGTTGACTATAGTTGATGATACCTTCCAGTTACATTTTACTTAAGGGGTTGTCCATTGCTGATTTGGTAAAAAAAGAAAGAATTTATTGTCAAAAACATTTGTTGTATAAATTAGATAATAAAATTATTTTTTGATTCGTAAAAACTCGTAAATCATAATACGAAAACGATTTAAGACTGGTTAATTTTGTCCAGCAGCTAAAACTCGCATATGATATTGAAATTAATTTACATTCCCAATAGTTCGAAACTAAGTAGTATCAATCAAGCCGAAGGAAATTTTCCGTCTACGTTCAGGTCCTTCGTAAAAATGAAAAACTGGTTTTCGTGATATTGACGATATAACTGGCTATTATTTGATTGTCAAATGTTTTGTTTTTCTTCAAAAAGATTCACGCTGCATCAAAGGTACCTGATCCATGTTTGTCGGGATGGACGGATCTATTTGTTTGCAATTGAGTTGTTCATGGTTTATCGAAGTGTCGCGCACACTGACATTTCGTTGCAAAGATACTCCATTTATAATAGAGAAATGATTGAAAAAAGATAATTTATTTTAATAAATCATTTCAAACATATTTTTCTATGTCTATGCTGATTCTTTAATTCGTTATAGTCGAACTACCTGAAAAATATTATCATGACGACAATTTATTTTTTATTTTTCAACATTCAAATTTCGGTATATAGATCTTTAAATAGACTATGGACGTCATCATAGCGCATTTGAATTAATGCAATCGATTCAGCAAGACTCAGTTCACTCGGAATCGGTATTCTTTTTGTTTTTTTTTGAAACAAAAAGAAACTGCATGCATGCAAGCAAAATCAGCATGGACAACCCCTTTATGGAGTGTGCGTCGATAATTACGCTGTTTCTTGAACGTTTTCAAGGGCAGTTTGTAAGAAACTTAGGGTAATGAAGTTATCCAATTTCTCTTTCAATATGTAGGATATCCTCTTCAGGATTTTGGCAGTGTCACTCAGATCATCAGATAATTCACCTACACTCAGAAATGATATTTAGCAGGTCTCCCTCAAAAACAACCAAAATCCTACTCCTCCTTCATTTCTCTGATTTAGCATGCGAGCTAATATATAAATACGAAGACTCTAAAACCGTTTTTTACTGAATTTATTGCCCCTGGTGGTCAAAACAGCCAGTTCGGGCATTTTTGGAGGCTCGCTAAAAAGCCTGCTCTTCTTCAATTTATATGCGATTTTTTATTCATTGTTTTCAATTGATGACCAAAGCCCAGCGCTAAAGACTCTGATCGCTCGTTTTATGGAATTTTGTTATTGAGCTCTCTAAATTTTTGTGAATTTAATATTTTTTGCAAAATTTTACGAATATTATTGAAGAAAAACAATTAAAATTGAATTCAACGTTTTAGGCAAATATTTAGAGCATAAAGAGTTTAATTCGCAAAATTAAAAGTTATAAAACATTTCTAGATCGAAATTGTACTTTATTCAATCCTCTTAATTTTACCTATAATTTCGAGTCGTGTCTAGTGTACCAATTGGGTACGGAAAGCACGCCCTTGCTTCCGTACCCAAATTGGTAGCACAGTAATAGGCATAACTTATGCCGCATGAAGTAGGGTCAGTACCTGGAGACTCATCAGCAAAACTAACACCCTTAGCCCGGATTCTATGTGTTTATGGGGTCAAACTTTCTCAAGAAGAATGATTCCGACATGAAAACAATTTCGGAGCCTCCAAGTGGTCACAATTAGTGCATGAAAAAACAAGCTTTCGCAGATAAGTCTCCCGATACTGACCCTACTTATGGACAGAAGTTATGCCTATGACTGTGCTCAAGTGCAGTCGGTGGAATTCGTCAACCACCCTATTACACATAATCACGACGTTGCGTTTTCACAACATATTTTCATTCAGACCAATTTGGGTACGGAAAGCACGGGCGTTTCTCTACAAAATAGACGCCCACTCCCTTAAGATTCGTGTGGTGCTAATAAAATATTAATACGACGACCTTGAGCTTAAAGATAATTTGAAATCGTGATCCTGGAGTTAGACATAGATTTACAAAATCAGGAGAAACTATTTTTTTCTGAAACAATCACAGAACAATATAAATTTATGTGGTCAAAATGGCAAAAAAACGACACTTCAATACCAGTTTTTTCGTTTTTTTATAAATTCATTATCTCGAAAACACAAACTTTTTGAGATAAGTGAAAAAAAATATACTTTGAAGATACATGCCATGAAAAGAAATCAGGTTAAATTTCATGCAGAGATCACAAACTCCTATTCTTGTGATTTTAATGATATTGTTATGTAAAAATAATAATTATGAGTTCTTTAAAACCCTTTCAAGCCTTAACAACCCCATAAGCTGTTTGAAGCTGTTTCATCATCGAAATTTATTTTAAATCCCAACTACAAATACTTAATACTCACATTTTGTATTTTCTCCTCTGTTTTCTCTTGATATTTTGCTTCAGGTTCTGAACCCATATTTTCAATCGTTACTTTATTGTAAAGGTGGTATATCTCCCGCCTCGGTACTTTTTTTATAGAGAAAAATAATTTAAATCTTTGTTATTAATAATAAAGAAAATTTATTCTTCTATCGAAAAATGGATGTTGATCGCAGGCAAACAAAATTGTAACAGAATAGTTGTAGATCTGAGCAGCGCGAATGCCAACATTTTTATAGTAACAATTTTATTTCCTGGGTTAAATGCAGCATATGATCAGTCAGCGCAGAGCAGAACTCGGCGCCACTGGCTTGGCTCGAACTGACTTGATAATGGAGTCAAGTTTTTTTTTGACTTGAGTTTCCCTAGTGGATGCTTCCCTTGGATTTTTAATTCGACTCCAGGGTGTCACAGGACCTGTCAGTTTAAATTCGAGATATCAGCTTTCAACGACTCCTCCCACTGGTGGTGAGATTGTTTGAAAAGCGTTTTCCTTAAAAATATATCCCTTAATCCCATTGCTTAGAATGCTTAGCAACTACTCTTTTAACGTGTGATTTTAACGTGTGGCTACGCATTCTAGCAAAGTGTAATATAGGGGTATCCTATAATAAAGGGATATATGATATTTTTCTGATAGAAATATTTTACATCGAGAAAGTTATAAAATATTGATATTTTAGTTTTTACTGCCACCCATCTTTGTGCTTCAAAACACAGCGACGCAGGTGTGGGTGACACAAGTGGGTTAACTGACAATTAGTAAACGTCAAACAGCATTTTTCGTCAGTCATATCAAATAAAACAGGAAGTTTTAAGAAAACGCCCCACTAACAGAACGTCATAGGTACCTCAAAGCTCCCGGTCTTACGAAAAATTTTCGGAGTGTTTGACTGTTATTGAATTGATATTAGATGAAAGTGTACCTTTTTTCTCATAAAATTTCTAACCTCATAGTGTTTAGAAAAAATGAGAAATTGTTTATCGAGAATTTGATGTTTTTTCTAAATGACGTTCTGGCCAAACTCACCTGAAGAGTACAATGAAAATAAAAAAAATGCGAAGAATATTGCAAACGACTGAGGTAATTTTTTTGAGTTCACTTCGACACACTTTTAAGCACCATTGATATTTTTTTGGAGACAAAAAACATTTAATTAACGCACATTAATCATGTGAGGCATTTAATTTATAAAGCGAATCTCGCAAAATCTCTCTGAACAATCAGTAATAAATGATCGAGATATCGACAGTGATTAAAACACACTTTTGATTTTTTTACTTCCATTTTGATAAAAAATATATACAATGTTACAATAAAAAGTAACAGACAGCGATACAGAAATCAGGCCTTTGGTTGATTCAAAAAATGATTGTTCAATTTCAACAAAAAAAAGGATCAGAAATCAAAGACAAAAAAGAAGAATATTCGAAACATCATGTTGCTTGGTAATTGTCAATTGACAATGTCGATGTAAATTTCCAACCGTGAGATAACTGGCAGGAAAAATAGAATTTTTATGATAATTTTCATGACCAAAGGCAAATTTCAAAATATGCTATAAATTTAGCTTGTTTGAACTCTCTAATTCGGGATAAAATTCGCATTTTTAACATACTTTCATACAAGTTCCTAGGATCGTGCAGAAACCACCACTTTCAAATCCTGAGCTCTGATTATTTCTTTCTGATTTTATCGCCTAAAAAGATCGGAAATGTCATATTTCACAATAACAATGGAAAAAATATGTGTTAATATCATTTTTTGGGAGTTTGATTGAAATTAAAGATATCCCCTATTCAACTTTTGTTAATATCCCGGTCCTACTACTTAAAAAACACACTAGATTTCCTAATCAGGGCCGGTTTATTAACAAAAGTGTGAATAAGGGATATTAAACGCAAAATTATTGGTGTTCAACTACACGCAAGGTTTTTTCCGTATGTACGTATTGTTGTGGTGTGCAATCAAACCGTAAAGAGTAGGCGGACCCAAATATATTGCCAATAATTACGAAAAATTTGACATGTAATAAAAAAAACTTATTTGAATTGCTTGCATTTTTTCAAATTTAGCACCCACAACCCCCTCATCAAACCAACTAAAAGCGATATTTAAGTTATCAAAGTTTATATGTCTTGTGAACTTACTGTAAATAAATTATGGAAAGAGTTACTGGCGTTAGCTGTGTTTAAAAATGATTTATTCCAAAACTTTTCAATGCAATTCAGATCCAATTTGGTTTGAGGGTGTTATTTTTTTATCAAATGCATGTAAACGTTCAATATTTCGAAAACATATCTTTGAACCTGTATACGAATTAATTATTGTTGTAAGTGTCAAACAAAATTTGCAAATTAGAGCATATAAATTATATGATATAATCCTATATCACCTTTTGATTAATCTAATAGATGTTGGTTGAGGGAGCCAATCCTAAAACTTCTAAGACCCCTTCTAGCCACTCATGACTCATGAGTCATGAGGCCGCTTTCTCTCCTAGGCTCTGTGCTCATACGGGTTAAAGCAAATCGTCGTCTGATTACACAGCTTGGAAAAATCGACAAAAAAGTCATTTTTCACTAGAAAAAGGCAGCGACCTATTAAAAAGCCTTTAATCCCCTCTGACCCCTTAAAGCGACAGATTTTGAAAAATGAAAATGCGCTTTAAGAGGTCAAGGACTGTACAGGAAGTATTTATTTTGCGAAAAATTTTCGGCTTTATTTTTCATCACAGTGGTAAGTTCGTAAGAAAAAATTCTCCAACCCTCGTCGCGTGACTCGCGTCGCCACGGTCAAATGCTGAATTCATGTAATTTGAAAATCATGGAGAAATATATTGAAAAGTGTCTGTTAGTCAGGTGATTTTGAGGGCAAATCAACTGCCACCAAAATTCTTTCGTGCACATTGAATTCAATGTGCTCATACAAAGCGAACACACAGATTTATCTTAATTACCGAAAAACATAAAAAATACATAATTGACATGTGGTCGCGACTCGCGAGGATATAATATCCTGGATATCCATATTATTTCACCGTTTCTCTATGCTAATTTTTAAAACCACATGAAACTTCTATCGTCATACTAAAATGGGAAACAAAATTAGATTTGCGTTGAATTTACGTCTACAATGTGCGTGAATCCGACGATAATCAAGGCATTGTGTTAATGGAAATTATACCATAATATTATATTTATATAATTTATATAAAGCGTGAACGGTTATTTTCAGTTGTAATAGATATTCAAACTCAGACACGTTATTGACAAAAGTAACGGTTTTGAAACATAAGCCTAATTCAATATATAATCAACGTGTTATCAACTATTGTTTGCATATATGTAGCGTATATACTGTTGGAACAGGATATAGAATAAAATCTATATTAGGATAAAAATATTAATTGAATTATAATTCATTTATTTTCAAGTCATGGCCATGCATTCGCGGTATTCCTGTTAAACAAAAAGACAAGAACAGACATACTTTACATAAAGTTAACCTCCCAAAATAAAAAAACCAGAACATTCTTTCACAGCTAAATCATATTTTGGGCACTACTTTAAGACATATCCCCTTTCACACTTTGCCAAAGATTTGGGCCCTGATACTACAGCATGAGTCTTTTCGATTTCTCCTCTTTTTAACCCAGACGGCTAGACAGCCGAAATCCTAAGCAAAGTATAGGCAATTTTGGCTGTCTACCCGTCTAGGTAAAAAAGAGGAGAAATCTAAAAGACTCACGCTGTAAATAACCTACTTTGTTTACTATACAGGGCCCAAATCTTTGCCATAGTGTGAAACGTGGATATTAAGGGAAACTGGAAAGAATATCAATTTACCGCATGAGTTTCAAGTGGCGTCGAGGCAAATTTCGAGCCGATAAAAAATGTCATCCCGCTAGATAGAAATTTCTCATTCAATTTTTTGGAAAGAAAGATCATTTTATCTCGGAAGAAATTATATATCTTTTTGAATTTGCAACTTATTCCTAATTTTACCTTGGCGTCTGAAGTCCGAAATATCGGATTAAGTCCGACGGTACGGAATTTGCTTCGACGCTAGTTGAAACTCAGGCGGTTTTTTTTTTAGATTTTGAGATCAAGAATAGAATTAATTTAGAACGCATTTAAATTTGAAGTCTGTGTCAGATTCTGTAAACTTAATAATGTTAAAGAAAATTAAGAGTATTATGAGCAAGATACTTTTTAAGTTTTTCAAAAATCAGTTGTGAAGAAAATAACTTTGGGTAGAGACTGCAAAAAAAAACTTATATCGAAATAATTCTTCTATTTGTATACTTTTAATAATTGTATACTTTCTTAAAAAAATGGCTTCGGCAGAATTTTGATTTCATGTATTGTATTGACGCTTCAATTTTGAAGAAAATTTTGGCAAAAATCCTAAGAATGGCAAAAAATTATTGTGAACGGCTCGTTTAAAAAAATATGAATAATATTTTTTGAACTAAAATCACGAACTTTATAACACATTGTAATTGTAAGTCTTTAAAAGTGTGACACCGTCGGCAAACGGTGTGACAACAAAAATTTAAAAATCATCGAGAAATAGGCTTCAATAGACAAAGTGTCACTATATTTAGTAGCTCGTTCGTGATTAGTCGATCGATCAGGAATTCTCATGAAGTGATTGGCTGTGATAGTCTAGAGAAAATTAAGACGAGCTTTTATCACTTTTTTTATTTTCGATAATTTAGGGGGGTTCAAAAATAAATTAAAAGAAATTTCAAAGTAATGTTCAACAGTGAAAGATAATTTTCAAAGCTATGATTTATTATTGAATAATTTTTTGTACAAATTTTATAAGAAATCGCCCGTGATAATTTTTTTTTATGTGTAAACAATTTGTCAAGGTTCCTTTTTGCCTAGCACCAATAAGTTAAGATCAATTTTTTTAACCACCATTATTACGAGCAAATCTAAAATTTCTCTTTTTTGTTTCAATATCTAAAATCTAAGAAGAGGGCCCATCTTAAGTGAATTAAGCCAAAATTTCAGTATGATCTACTGAAAATTGGACCTCTTCAAAAATTCAATATTGTATCAAAATTAACCCTTGAATTCTGTTGGTTAAATTTTTTTTTGCAAGTTTAAAATTGGTCCGGTGCACACCCTGATCATAACACATATCATAAAGTATGATTCATAATAATAAATTAATTGTAAATTCAAATAATTATGAATAAATTAAAAATTTATTATAAATTAATTAGAATTACTTTCATTATTGAGAGATACCAATTGACAGGAATAAGGAGCTAATGAAATTCGCGGTATGCAGCCAAGTCTAGGACTTTCTGGAGCTTTTATCGCTTTTTGAAATTCGTGCTCTTTTTCATTCTCTCGCATTCTACGTTGTTTTGTTGGAGAGTTGAGGAATAAATCGAAAATAAGTTGTTCGCTCGCTAATTCTGACGCTGTAGGGCTAGGTGGAGAAATATCTCCAGATCCGAAAAACAGTTTTTTGAAAGAAATTTTTTGACAAGTGACCCTTGGCGAAATCTGGAGGCTCTGTCGTCTATTTTTGGCTGTAGGGCTAGCTGGAGAAATATCTTCAGATCCAAAGAACAGTTTTTTGAAGGAAATTTTCTGGCAAGTAACCCTTGGCGAAATCTGGAGGCTCTGTCGTCTATTTTTGGGTGTACTGGGACTTTTCGGGGCCAGGTAGAGGTCAAAAATGAGCTGTTCCATTGCTGACTCTGAGGGTGTGTTCGAATTACCCACTTTCGGGCTTTGTTTCGGCGTTGAAACACTTTGAACTGAGTGCCGTCGGTGAAATATACTTTTTTTCTTAATCATTGAATTCTTTGTTCAATTATCAAATTGATTTTTGTTTTTTATATCGGTAAAAACGCTCTATCGCCTCTAGGAGGCATCCAAGGCATGTTGCGCGTAGATATTTTCCTAATAAAGGACTAACAAAGAACGCAACAGTGATACGTTTTAGGATTAGGCTAATGATATCCCCTCATTGGCAATGAGTCATTGCCCTGTCGTTAAGATTTGATCCCTCAAAAATTCGGGGATGAGAACACGACGCGTCATTTGAAAACGAGTCATCCGATTAAGTTCTTAGATAGCTCAAACTGAGCACAATTATCTAATTAATATAAACATTAAAAATTGGTTTTAATCGGACCAATGTTATCTATTATTTTTTTTCTAAGATTACTGAAATCAATTAATTATTAATTTTTGTTAAAAAATAGAAACAAAAAACTGAGAAAAAAAGGTCTGATTCGGACCATTTTTAATTTTGTATTATTCACTAGATATTTGTGCACAGTTAGAGCTATCTAAGAACCTAATCGGCTGAGTCGTTTCTGAAAACCGCGTAGCTTTTTGAGGGATCATATCTTTACGATAGGGCAATAAGGGGATATGCCACAACGTCACTTCACTTAGTTTAACGGTAGTTTTAAAATGGCACTATGTTACTGATCAGTGTTCTAAAACGGGATCCGGATTGAAATTTTCACTGAGGTCGGGACGGGATCGGGATTGAAATTTAAAATTTGGTCAGAACCGGGTCGGGAGCTAGATTTGATTCTGATTGCATAGCAAAAGCATTTCTGCCAATCAACTGCTACTGATAACGATAACGGGAAAACCATAGATGATATCGAGGGATGGTTTTTAGTATCCAGCTGTCAAGTAAAAAACTCAATGGTTTAATTTTAATTTGATTTGACATCCATTTCACCCGATAGAAACCGGATTATTTTTTGGTAGGTTAGAATCTTGGTGCGCCCAATTTTTTTATCTTGAAATCAGCCGGAAACTAAAATGTTCTATGATAGTTCATTCTAACATCACGACTGTCTTCACATTAACTGCTTGAGCTATATTTTTTATGAATTATTTGAAGAAAAAACAAGTTTCCACCCTACTCCGGCGTTTTTACTATGACGCCACAAAAAGAGACAGTGACCAATGAAATCAGAAGATTTTTGAGATAAGTCGACAGTAGTGTGATGTGATTGGACACTGTCGTTTCTTGTGACGTCATAGTTAACACACAGGAGTAGAGATAATCTTTGATATTATATATGTTTAGATTATACAATAGATATCCGGTTACCAGTTGACCGGTAGACCAAAAAAATAAAACAAAAACTCGATTTTTGCTTGTAGCTGACTATCAAGCACCTGAAGGATAAATCGTAATTAAAAATTGCCAATTTGAACTGGAAAGCGCAAAGAACCGCACATCACCGAAAGCAATATTTCTGTGAAAATTAATTTTTCATCGTGATTTCAAAGAACACCTTTCAAATTTTGACTCAAATTTTAAAACTCATCAACATGAATATAAATTTATTAATCTACATTTGATCATAATTGCAAGAAATAAGGATTGAAATTCGAAATTAGATTTTTAATGATTATCTTTGAAACATATTAGAGAACAGTGCTCAGAAAGAGAAAAAAACTAAGCTTGCACAGTTTTTTAGTTATTTATTGATCATTGAAAATGATCAATTTTTCCTTATTTGACTATAGGCTATATAGCTGAGACATTTATTAAATTTCTGAGCGGAAAATTAAACTTGGAAATTAAGTTCTAGTAGACTATATTGTTTTCTGTTGAAAATGATCATGGTAATGAAATGTCACTGAGTTTTCTATAGCTGTAGCTTTAATACAGCACTTAAGTGCTGATATCTTAAGATATCATTATTTTTATGGTTGATGTTTTGAGTGTTACCAATATCGATTGAGGGCCTCGGTGCATTTTGACAGATTTGCACTCTTTCGATTTTTTTCTCTTGATGGGAAACTTTTTGCAACTTTAGAATTTTTGGATAAAAACATTTTCGAACAAAAGTTGCAACTTTAAAGCTTACTTCTTTTAATCTGATTTTCTTCAGATCGATTATTTTTACTTTATAAATCGTTTTTTGAAAAAAAAATAAAAAACGCGCGTTTGCTATCGAAGGTGTCTAAATTACAGTTAAATTTATATTCTTCTATTTATTAATCAGGAACTTTAGAACACGGTACAAACTAATGTTTAAAATTTTTTTAATTGGTTTTCATACGATTACTACGTCGAAATCGAAAATTTTAAATTTTGAAAAAGTCGAAAAAACCCGAAATTCCAGCACATCCAAAAAAATATTTTTTTTCATGAGGTGAATAAAATATATGTTAAACGGTGATCAGGACAACTTATCAATTTGGCAAGTTTAAGTGGGATGAATTTTTTTTTAATTCTTGATTAAAGAGGGCTTCGATGGATTTTCCCAAACCATAAAAATTATGAGTAAGAGTATGAACAAGAGCTATGAAATAAAACGAGGACATATTCGAAAACAATAAAAGGTGGCATTCCCAATATTTCAGCCGGTGATTTCAAAAAATTAGTTTGCAAAATTTTGAACCAGAAATGAGAATAATTTTCGAAATATTCTCAAATAATTTCGACCAAAAATCCCAAAAAAATGTCATATGATTGTTCAAATAGCATATAAAAATATTTGGGCACCTACGCGAAAAGTTAAAACGGCCATTTTAAAGAGTGTTTTTCGTTGATTTGAAACAAATAATGAAAAAAAATTTTGAACAAAAAATAAGACATTTTTTTATAATGTTGGGAACTTTTTTCAAAAATTTCTCATTATTTGTCGAATTCGAAAAGTTTAATTCGAACTCAAAATGTCTAAAAAAGCAACAATTCGAAATTTCTGTGGCCAGAAAAGTTGCCCGGATTATGAAACATTACTTTGATAGTATATTGAGAAGGATATATAAACCCAGTAAAAGGGCCCTTAAGGGGGTTGTCGTGTCTGATTTGCAATTTTGCAGAGCGATTTCAGGAAAAACTGAACCTTCAGCAATAATTCCAAAAATGCCAATTTGTAGACCTAACCTTAATCTTGTGAAATAGGTCAAACGAAATTTTAAAGACTACGCCAATCGTCCACATAGTTCGTTAACATGACGTCACTTCGGCGAAATTTTTAAAATCTATCTCCTCCAGACCGTATATTGAAATTGTTCCAAAAGTTGGCAAAATACGCGGAATGAGCAAACTAAGATTTGTAGTTAGCGTTTTTTCATTTCGATGACTGAATTTCTTAGCGGTCTGATACAGTGACGATTTTTGACCGTTTTTCATGATTTTTGGCTTGAAAATCTATATCCTCCGAGGTTTAGTTTCAAAATTGGACGTAAATTTTTAAAATTACACCTCGTGGCATTTTGGAGGGTTGCAGTTGCGTTTTTTCCATATTTCGATGCAAACTTGAAAATATGATTTTTTTAGTCATTTTCGAAAAAAATTCCGAAAAAAGTGCTTCGAATTTCTCGAAAGTGGGCTCGAAAGAAAGCCATGAAATTTAATTTAACATTCAATGCATATCGAAATTTTGGTTTGAGACCATTTTTTCGCATTTCAGAACATCAAAATTGAGGGCGCCCGTGATGCCATTTTTTAGAGTTTTAAAATTCTTGCATAAATATTTCATAGCTATTTTTTCATGAAATTTAATTTTACATTCGATGCATATTTTTTAGTATTTGTGTCAAATCAACGTAAAAAACTCTTTAAAATGAATTCTTTCACTTTTCGATTAGGTGACCACATATTTTTATATGCTATTTGAAAAATCATCTGACATTTTTTTGGGATTTTCGGTCGAAACTATTTGGAAATATTTAGAAAATTTACCTCATTTCTCGTTCAAAATTTTTTAAACTAATTTTTCTACAATTCTTGGCTGAAAATATTTGAGATGGCTACTTTCACTATACTTAAATATGTCTTCGTTTTGTTTCTTCGCTTTTGTTACTACTCGGAATCATACTTTTTTTAACGAAACTACGGATCCGCAGAAATACTCCAAAGCCCGCATTATCCGGAATTTAAATTTTTTGTTAACACTAAAACTTGCCGAATTGTTAAGCCAACACATCCACCGCGTCAAATTTGATAAATTAAACTCCTGAAGAAAAATATTTATTTTGATGTGGTAAAATTTTGGTTTTTCCGTCTTTTTTCACAAATTTAAAATTTTCGATTTTGACGTAGAAATCGTATGAAATTAAATTTTATAAATCCCAGACGGTGGTCGAAAGCGTATTTTAGGGTTCCTAAGTAACAAATGAAAGCATAATAAATTTTACTGTTATTAAGACACCATGGAAGCAAACGAGCGTTTTTTGAGTGTTTTTTCAAAAGACGATTTATAAAGTGAAACTGATCAATCTGAAGGAATTCAGATCATACAAAGTAAGCTGAAAAGTGGAAACTTTTGTTCTAAAAAGTTTTTATTCGAAAATTTTGAAGTGACAAAAAGTTTCCCATCAAGACAAAATAAATTGAAAAAGTGCAAATCTGTCAAAATGCACCGACCCTTTTAAAAAAATAACGCAAAGGTTTTGAACTTTCATTTAATCCTGCTGCCGCTTTATCATGTTTCGGGAATAAACCAGAGCAACCCTTTTGATGGACTCCAATGACCGGGGCAGCAGAGAGCAATCAAATGTAGCCAACCATTGAGGAAGCGCCGTAACCAGTTGAAATAAATTTCAGATTTTGATTACAAAATTGGGTAAAAACCTTAAAAATAATTGTTAAAAATAAAAACTACATAGATTTGAAAAAATAAAAAATCGTAGAAATGGATCGGAAAATAATGTGGAAATGGATGTGTCAGGTTATGAGACAAATTGTGTTGAAAAAAAACTCACCATTTGGATAAAGGAGCACTCACATTTGAAGTAGTTAACACATTCAACAATGTCGAATCCAACGAAATTAAACTGCTAAAATATGAAAATTAGTTACTTTCGAAAGAAATTATTTTAAAAATATTTTTGTTGGAAAATGCCAATTGGACAAATGGACAAAAAAGACAACGCGAAAAAAATCACTAGATCTTGAATGAAACAAGATGTGTTTTTTCTATGAAAATAAAGACACATTTAAAAAATATATAAAATGAGAAGTTATACCTAATAGATCTTTGAGAGACCAGAGCAGAAATCCAACATAATTTTTATGTGTGGGCGGGGATTAGAATTGAAAGGAATGAAGTTATTAATATGAGTCGAAAAACTTCCAGATTACACATAATTGTAAAAAGTGTTCGAGCATAGGCAGACGGTATTGCTGAACCTAAATTTTCGACATATATGGAGGTAATCGGTGGATGAAAAGCGGAAAGTCTCTGGAAGCGTGCAGGACCTGAAGTCAAAATACGCAAACGCTTCAGGGGCGTTTACTACTAAAACTACTACTGATACTAATAAAATCATATGGAGCCTGACAAGTTGTCAGTGACAACCCACCATAAGTTTCGCAGCATCTTCACGTAACTTTTTTGCGCGCTACATGGTCAATTTGGGAGCACGCTGAAAAAATTGGTTGGAAAAATTTGGAATATAAAAAATAGCCGTATAATGTTATTTATATCAAAAAAACCACAAAATTTGGCTCAAAACCTTCACAAACTAAATAAATACAAAAAAACTAACCAGATCGATATTACAGGTTCAAACAGGCTGGACTTCACGGAAATGAGTCATGATAATATTTTACGACTAAAATAATGACTCATTGATAATATATTGGAACACATTTGGATCAGTCCTACAATTGGAAATAAAAAGCCAAAAAACTAAAAATTAGACAATTATAGGGACTAAAGAACTTGTTAAACAGTACAGTCCCTTACTCCTTGAAATGCAAAATGCTGTATGTTAAAAAAAAAACTTTAAAAAATATCCCCTCGGATAGAAAACAGGATCAAGAAAGAATCTATTTTTTGCTATTTTTTTCTTATTTTTAGGAATTTTCTCAGTTATAGAGAAGTAAAAAAGATGGCGAAAATAGTTTTCTTTGTGGTTTTGTTTTTGTAGAAAGGAAAAAAGCATAAAACAAATAATTGTTCATTAAAAAGATATATTGTTAAATAATATCAAAATCTCTAGAAAAACCTTTTCTTTCATTTTTCTATTACATTTATAAAGGACAAAAAAGATAAAACTATATTATAAAAATCCTGCATACCTGTTAAAGTTCATAATATTCCACATGTCGCGATGTTCAGCAATTTTCTGCGGAAAATGGTTAAATATTGTAGACGGTCTTACCATGGCTGGAAATAAACAAGCAATAATAATAATATCATTGACAAATTCAAATAAGTCATTGTATTTTCACAACAAAATAAACGAGTCTAAAAAATTTCAAATTACCAACGCGCTCCAGCAATATCTTACTCCCAACCCTAAGTAAATCTTAAAAATGCTTTCTATCTCTATTAGAGTGGCCGAAGTCGGTCATAACCAATTTTGAAGGTCTCTGAAACATCCAAATGACCCTCTGGGTCGAAAGATATGTTAATAAAGAAAAAAAATCTGCTTACAATTTTTTCGAAAAATGCCTTAAAATGACCAAAAAACGGTTTTTAACGAATTTTTTTTTGTTAAATTGGCTTTTTCTATTATAAAAGTTTGGGGCTGAAAGCCAGTTTTTATAATCCCACGTTATAATCCCACTAATATTGTCTTAGTGATTGTCTTGGGTATGATAAAAGGCAAGGGTGCTTAATATTGGGACCACCAAAGTTGATCGGTGTATAATCACTCAAGCGATTACTAAGAAAATCACTAAGAGAACATTAGTGGGATTCGAACACGTGCTATAGAGATAGTTAGCATTTGATAGATGGACTAAG
The DNA here is from genome assembly GCA_004367855.1 of Oikopleura vanhoeffeni. Classification (NCBI taxonomy): domain Eukaryota; kingdom Metazoa; phylum Chordata; class Appendicularia; order Copelata; family Oikopleuridae; genus Oikopleura; species Oikopleura vanhoeffeni. Next base: position 104,575 of record SCLH01001438.1, read on the forward strand.
GTTGGGAAAAAGGATATACACTCACAATTTCTCGACCTTCTATTAATAAGATTGTTTCATCAATTTGATTTGGCATCCTGTTCACTCGATTTTAACCCGCATGTCATTTTTTGATGTTTGTTCATCCTCACATTACAACCAGGGCTGTGAAAAAGGGATTATTCGGACATGATTTTATATCCCATCCCCATTTTCCTCCTTATTTTGCTTGAAAGCTATGCAAAAAAGAATGAAAACCTCACGCAAAAGCCATCTCTTTTAAACCCTGATTACCACTGCGACATTACAGCATGTCACAATTCAGTTTCCCTTATCATTTTGTTGCATATTTTCAATCCGCCATCAAGATCAAATCGATCAAATTTTGGCAACTACGCCGGACAACTTGCCAGATTATAACGTTCTGATTGGCGAATAGTAAATTATGCAAAAATGAAAAACGGAAGCAAAAATGTGACATGCAGCATGTCACATGCTGTATAATAACTGGTTTACTGTATTTTTGATGAAGTAAAAAAGGCAAATTTTATTCAAATGTTATACTGTAAATTTAAGTTTGATAAATATCTGGAAACTAGTTAACAATGGACCAAAAAACTAGGTAAAGGTTCATGAGGTTTTTGAGTTGGTAGTCGAAAAACTGTTTCGTGATATCGTCTTCCGGTAGCATGTACATAGTCAGTTATCATATTCGAATAACAAGTGTGAAACATCTGTGTCTGTAATCAATTAAACCACGTAATACTAGTCTGGCTAACTGGTAAAATTAATCAAACATCGAAATTCTGATGTTTTCCGACTTTATTTAAGAGTAGTTTCACCTCATTTTAAAGTCAAATTATGAGTGTCAAAATCAATTAAACAAATGGTCACTCTCGGAGGAATTAAAAAAAGTGATCCGCCGGGACATCAGAGCCTGCTGCTTAAACTTAAGGGGCTGGTGTTAGTGATTTTAAGAAGGGACTTGTCTTTAACTCGTTGTTAACCATATGGTTGGTTAGAGTGGTACCAAAGTGATAGATTCAGTTGCTAATTCAGGGATAGATATTTCCAATGTATGTTTCAGAAATGTCGTATTATCATTGGTTCAGCCGTACGAAGCCTTGCAAATCCCAAAAATCACTGACACCTCAGGTGTTACACCTCCCTTAACTAAAAGATTCAAGTAAGTTCAATTTTTTCATAAAATATATTTTTGAAACCATCAAAAAGTGCTTTTCTGACTATCAAAATAATACGAGTACCCAAATAGGGCCTCTTCCGATATTCCGCTGGCCAAATGACCTTCACCCAATAGATCTTTGGTCTCTGTTATTTGAAACACGCTCGTGCAGGTGGAGGTTAAGGGCAAAATTATTTGTAATATTCATCTGATTTCATAATTTTCAAGAGTTTTTAATTTGATGAAAGTTTCAAAATGAAGAAAAATAAATTCAAATTAGCTGGTCAAAACGCCCTTAACTCTGGCGCTGCGCAAACCGCATAAAAGACTAAAAATCACAAATGGCGAAGAATATGTTATTGAACCAAAGAGAGCCAAACCGATGTTATATTTCGGACATTCCAAATACAAGAGGCAAAATACAAAAGTGGGAAGGTGTCAAACTTTTAATTTTTTCAAATTTATTTTTTCTTCAAAAAAAAAGTTTATGTAGATAATATTATTAAGTTTAGTTTTCCTAGGTCAAGAAAGGCGGGACTTATCGACAATTATTGACAACTTGTTGTTCACGAAAATATAGGATATTAAGAACTAACACTAGGCTGTCCGCAGACAAGCAAAACTCCAAAATAAATTTCTTCTGAAATTTCGACGTCCTAGTGCGATTCTGATTGGTTGTAATTTAAACTAACGAACATCGCTCATTTTGGCCACGCTTTCGGCAAATTTGATTTTGGGCCATTTTTGAAACAAAATGAAATGTAAAGTTTTCTTGTCTGAGAAATTTTTAACCTTCTCATCAGAGGTCGGCACATCTGAAATTTTTTTTTGGATCGGATCGGGAACGGATCGGTCGCCTCAAATTTTTTTCGATTGGATCGGGTCGGCTCGTACAAAAATTGGATCGGATCTGGATCGGATCGGTCCACTTTTGAAAAAATTGGATCAGATCGGGATCGGATCGGCCGCTTTTGAAAAGATTGGATCGGATAGGAAACCGATCCAATTGTGCCGACCTCTGCTTCCAATGGTAATGTGTAAAACATCTGAAAATTTTTTATTTAATTTTGTTAACATTTACTCGTTTTCTGATTGGTTCATATTTCGATCAATAAAAAAATTCGAAATTACAATAAGTCACTTACAATTTGTCTTATTGAGAAACATTTTAAATTTGAGCCTACAAATTATTTCTCTTGGATCAAAAAAACTGAAAGTAGTTAAAGAATGGGCTTAATTAAAGTATTTAAATCGGACAAGTACCAATTTAGTATTTTTCGAGAAAACTAATTTGACAAAAGAATTTAGTTCCCTTATTGCAGATGTACTTTATCCTACAACGAAAAATATATCAATTTGAGTGAAGTCGCAAAACACAGAATTACGCGTTTTTCAAAAACTGAATTAAGGAGGTGGCAGTCATTTATGGTCAAATGAAACAAAATGTTCATAAACTTTTATATTATTTTTATAATCTATTTAACAACGTTTCGCGTGAGCATCTATCAGGTTTTTAAGTTTCAAGACTTCAAATATTGAAAACTAGAAAACTTCATATAGTGGTGTGAGCAGAGAAAATTGTTAATTTTTTCGCCCACAATACAAAAATAGTGCAAAAGTTTATGATATTTTTGATCATTTGATGAAGGTTTTATCTTATTTGTATTGTTTTCAAAAATTTAGTTCGTGAAATTTATAATTAATATTCAATAAAGTAATAGTCAAAGTGATTGTATAAAAATTTTATTCGTTTAAAATCTAAAGATTTGCTTAGATCATTAAAAACTGTGGTATTCACTATTTTGAGAACAGTCGGTGACTTTTTTCAGCACTATTTTCAATTACTTTCTATCAAGCAATAAACAGTTTTTAATTCTCATATCGCAAAAAATGGCCATCAAAAGCTTATATGTCTTGTTCTGGGAGATTCGCTTCAGAACCTAAATAAAGTTCATGATCGCTCATAATAAAATTTACTCAAAACGAGGTTGTTTTGACCAGTACGGGTTGCTTTGACTAGTTGACCACTGTAAATTTAAAAAAGTAATTTCACTGTATACAGCCTGAGTTTTCTCGTTTGCGACATTTTTTTTTCGTTCGCCGGTTAGACAGCCAAATTATTACGTAATCTTTAGCAAAGTATAGGCAATTTTGGCCGTCTAACCGGCGGACGAAAAAAAACGTCGCGAACAAGAAAACTCATTTTTGTCACTCTTGGTTTTCAATTAATTTAAAACATTAATTTTAATCAAATTGATAATTTATTATTATTTTATAATGATAAAATAATAATTAGTTATCAATTAATATATTTAAATATTCAGACATTTGTTAAAAATAAAGTTTTGCCAAGTTTTTTTTAAAAAGGTGTGTCATGACAATGTCAATGGCATGTCAATACATTGACCATTTTCGGCTGGGGAGTTAAGTGAACTGTTTCTATGCTAGTTTTTGTCTTTTAATACTTTGATTTTATGAAAATAAACTTTGTTAAATATTCATTTATGACCACGGTTACCCCCTTAACTTTCTTATTTTATTTTGCGTTTCAGTTGAAACATTCCGAAACGAAACCGCCTGTTTGATTGACGCTAATTTTCAAAAACGTAAAATTCTTTGTTTCAAGAAGATTATAATTTTGCAAAAATCTTACTTTCTGTGTTGAGCATTATTTGAAAGCGATTAGTGGAAAGCCGCAAATAAATGCCGTTTTAATTAATTGACAATAAGTGACTGAAGTTGAATTAGTAAATTTGTTGACTCATTTTTGTACAAGTAATAGCAATTAATTATGCTGCAAAATTTGTGGCAATTTTCAAGAGACTTTTCCTGATAACGTAATCAGGCAAACAGAATACAGGGGAGGGGGCAATATCACCGTAAGTTTTTGCCAAAATTTTGCACTTTCGGCGATATGGGAACAAAAATTAAATTTTATGCGTAAAATTAAATAGTCTACCAAAGGCAATCAAATAAAATTTGGAAAAACTAGATTTGGGAAAATAAATCCTGAAAATGACGTAATTTATGACGCTCAAAAAGTAATTTGAGATATAAATCTTTAAAAAATTCGGCGATTTTGGAAAATTCGACGATATTGGCAGTGGAAGTATTTTAGCTGAAAATCGTGAAATAACGTAGGTTTCTTTCGGCGATTTCGGCCAATTCGGGATATAGAGCCGGCGATATCCCCTCCCTGTTAAAGACTAAATTTGCCATTAAGACCATACACCGCCATTTTAATTGGTTAATCATGGGTTGGGGGCCAATCAGAGCCCCAATTTGAGTTGGTAGTATGGAAAAGCTGGCTCGATTGTTCTGATTCAGACCTTCTGAAACTTCCAAGGGGTAATTGATGAAAATATATCGATCAATGGTGCCCGGTCCGAAATTTTTTCTGTATTATCAAATTAACCGCCTTGCCAACTGTAGTCGTCATTTTTTAAAAAATATCAACAGATTTTTTCTATTTGCATGTCTTAACAGTTTGTAGCCAGTAAATCACTTCTACCAAAAATATGTACACAACATATCCCTTTAACACCTTTTGCTTAATCTGAGAAATGTGGGCTAAAAAGCGGCCTCATGAGTGGCTAGGAGGGGTCTGAGGAGTGTTAGGATTGGCTCCCTCAACCCACATCTTTCAGATTAAGCAAAAGGTGTTAAAGGGATATTATTGATTTAACCCAACTCAATCACTGTAGTTAAAATAGGATGGCAAAATCATTTACAATTGCCAACTGACTTGCTTACAAAAACCAAACGTCCTGATGCAAATATTGAAAGATCATTTACTCCAACGTCCTTAGTCAGGATTTCTGATACATTTAGTTGTTTCATGAACGTAACAAATTCAATATAAAAAACCGCAGAAGATGCGACTTCGGGATTTCTAAAAAATGGAATAAAAATTCGACGAAATTAATCTTATTTATATCGTATTCTTAATAAGATCATTTATTCATGATCAAAGTAGATGTTTCATTAGATAATTTAATTTCAAAATTTCCAATAAAAACTTTATTCGTTAGCAGGGATCGGCAGAATTCGCTCTTCTCTACTTTTTTCAGAGCAAAGCTGACTGTTCAAAATACCAAAGAAGACAAGAGCAAACTTTTCAGAATAACAATTTTTAGAGCACAGCCAAAATTTCTTAAACTCTACTTTAAGATTGCATTAACATTTGCTTTTTTCGATATAAGAATTGTGGCCCAATATCGCCGAAAGTTTTTATAAGAAAATTCGGCGATATTGATGATTTTTGGCGATACCGGCACTATGTTGGCGATATTAGCGACGAGCACCCCTTTAAGATCATTCTTCCTCATAAAAATCGTACTTTTCAGTTAATTTTCATTCGGGAAAAATCGGGAACGTGAAAAGGTCTTCGAAGTTGAATGATCAGTGCAAATTTCCCACAAACTATTTTTTTTTCTTGAATTAGCAAGCACCATAATTGTCTATCGAAACTTAATCATTATAAACCGATAAAATAACCGCTTTAAATGACTAATTTTCTCTCTTTGAATGTTAATAGTGTGAAAGGTGTTAAGAGTTAATAGTGTTAAGAATGTTAATATCATTGGCAACCCGGATTTGTGTTTACTGGCGAGCCACTTTTCGACCAATAAAGAACATGGCCTTATTCAAAATTGAAATATGAAAATTTAAAAGAAAATTTGGTGTGTGAAAAATATTTTACAAACCGTTCTTTTCCAATAATCAATAATTATTTTTTGGCCATCAAGTAAAATTGCCAAAGTTGCTGTAAAATCCTGATTGGGACGCAAAATAATACTTTTCCAGAGATTGGAACATATTAGCTACGTTAGTTTTAAAAACGAAATTTGCATTTAATTCGTCTTATGAAACCGACTCATCTGATCAAGTCATTAGATTGCTCAATCTGAGCAAAACTATTTAGAGAGAAGGCCTCACTTAGGACGATTATGCACTTGGGACCAAATAACAATTGGGACCAATATGCACTTGGGACCAAGCCTTACTTGTGACCATAATTTCACATTTTAAACACAGTTACAGTGCGGCACTTGGGACCAATATGAATGTGAAACCATGACGGACTTGGGACCAAAATGCACTCGGGACCAATACATGGTCTCAAGTGCATATTGATCCCAAGTGCCGCACTGTAACTGTGTTTAAAATGTCAACTTTTTGCTCCCAAGTGATTCTTGGTCCCGAGTGTATATTTGCCCCAAGTCCGTCATGGTTCCAAGTGCATATTGATTCCCCAAGTGTGACTCGGTCCCAAGTGCATAATCGTCCCAAGTGGGGCCTATTCCTATTCAGAGATAAATAAATTGAAAAAAGTCCGAATCAGACAAATTTTTCAAACAAAACTGATAATTATACAATTGCAGTAATCTCCGGGAAAAATGTAAAAATGGTCCGATTCAGACCATTTATTTTTATTTTATTATTAACTGAATGTTTTTGCTTAGTTGTAGCGACTTAAGAACTTAATTGGATGAGTCGTTTTGAAAAGCCGAATTAAATTAAAATTTTGGCAGAAAAACTAGCTTGTTCCAGGAGGACCCATAATCAACATCGATCAATAATTAAATAAACTGTTTGATTGGTCAATTTATTACAAAAAAATTGATATCTTGAAATTTGGAAGAAAATCGTCACCATAACAATTATATCTTGTTCCTATAAAAAGCCTGTGAAGCTGAACGTTAATGGCACCGTGTCACACGGTCCGTGTGGCGTCACTTAATCAAAATTTTGAAACTGAATTAATGACACTTTTTCATCTGATATGACAAATATAAACATTTTTCATCAAAGCACTAAATTCTTCAAAATTGCTATTTTCAGTACCTAATTTTCTTCACTGCGGTTTAACTCGGCGGTGGATTTCTGGGCTCAGCACTTATAAATTATGTGGCTAAGAGCAAAGGAAGTGAACCGCCTCAATTGGTGGTCGAATAAAGTCAACTGTTTTTCGGTTTAGTTGTATTCTGGCGATATTAAGGAGGGTGCTGCGGCTAATTATGGTACTTGTAAAATTTGGTCTTTGAAAAAATTGACGCCAAAGGTGCCAATTTTGGCTCTTTTGGCCACTTTGAGCTCTACATATATTACTGTGCGAATCGACCCAAGTACAATTTTGGGCGGACATCTTGGCGCCCGTGGTTAACTGAGAACTTAAGCTACGAAAGAGACAAAAATGGAGAGACAACACTTTTGACTCAAATCCTAGAAATATATTTACTAAAAATGACGACAAGAATATGGCCATTATGTTTACCCTCATCATAGCTTTCAGTCAGAACAAAAAAGGTGAAAATCGTTACGTTCGAAATTCATTTGTTAATTGTTAATGAGCGAATTTTTTCGATAATTTTAGAACTTTATTAAGAAAATATTCGAATTTACACAAATTTTAACTGCCTTATCAGCCCGCTGTTTTTGCCGAGGTGTTCAATTATGAGGTTTTTTACAAGAAAACTTTTATTGTGTGTGCCTTGTAAGTGAGTCGAAATTGTTGATGAAAATTAAGTGATGTTATAATTTGCTGTAATATGATAATATGATATTATATTATAGGTGTTTTGTTAACTAAATAAAAATAGACTACTTGACGGACAAATGTGCCACAATAATTGTTTTTTTACTTTTGCGATCAAATTTTGAACAGTTTATCGTTTTATTGTAACATTCAGTTGATTGAAGTCCTTATAACGTTTTCATCAGGGGTCTGAGAGGTTGATTGTTGAATAAAAAATTATCACCTTGATTTGCGCTTTCTGATATACAATTTCTGAGCATTTTAAGTGATCAAGGATCCTTGCTCAAATTTTTCAGAAAAATTTTAATCAATTAAAACTTTTTAAAATTTTTGAGACAAATACTTTTTTCGAGCAGTGTCCGGTTTCGAGTTAGGGGACAACCTTGGACAACTATACAACGCCTTAGTTTTACAACAAGATAGCAGGTCGCTTGATCGTATTAATTTGCGCCAGAAATCTCAAAATGATGCGAGTCTTTTGAAAACGTTTTTAAGATGATTACCAAGTTTTAAATGTAAATATTCCAAAAAGTGACTGTGCCTTTTAGTTGGAAGGTTCGAATCCGTCACAAAGTGGTCTTTCAGCAAAATAGAAATCTCTCTCTTGATTCAGAGCGATTTCGTTGATTTGATGGAATTTCAAATATTTATGCCAGAAAGAGGGCCGTTTTTCCAAAAAACATATCGCAAAAAACACCCTCGGCACCCTCGACGGGTTTTATTAGCACACTTTGACCATGTTTTTCAAGGGAAAAACAAGACAATCAGTCGGGAGAGGGCCGAAGACCATCATTTCAAATCATTTAACATTTCAAACCAGAAAATCAAAATTTAACACCTTAATTTGACTTGACTGATATTTTTTGAGTGAAAATTTGAGTGTTCGGTTAATTGTATTTGGTCGAAAAATTGATTTGTAATGACTGAAAAGATTTATAAAATATTGAAATTTCTGGTACAAAATGCCTCACTACGAATTTTTTTTGTCTACTTTTCTTAAAAATTATCTCGGGTTAAATATTTTTTGTTTAATTGCACAGTGTTATATTATTGAAAAGTTGTGGTGAAATATACTCAAGTTTACGTCAAAAAAGCAAAAATATAAAGTAGCAAAAGAATAATTTTTTTGAAAGTGCAATTATATCATTTCCTGGTCGTATTTCATCATATCAACTTATTTCTATCGGCCATGAACCGTTTGATACCTGACTTTACCGCAAAAAACATTTTGTGTAACGTATTAACTCAATTAGCGGTACCTAATTGCCAAAAAGTTGATCAGATCGCTTTATTTGTCGAAACAAGAAATTCAGTCAAAAGAAAGAAACCCAATAGGGAAGAAATGGAATTGATTCTAGTGATAGCAGAGAAAAACTGTTCGGATAAGAAAGTTGCCAAAATATTTCCTCAAAACTGGCTTCCTCCAATTTTTCTGATAGTTGTTCAGTTCTAAAAAATCAGCGTTTTAGATAAATTCTTAACAAATCGGTCAAAAAAGTAAAAAAAGAACTTTCGAACGGTCAGTGATAGAAAGTTTAAACTAATATGTTTGAATTTAAATCGGTAAAATTTTTTGAAGGTTAAAGATATGTTTTGTCACAAATTAGATTTGGAGCCTCCAAGGGTTAAAGAAAAAAATACGTTATTTTGAGGAAAATTTGCATCTAATATTTCGACTACAATTTCTTTAGAAAGTGTAGAAATTCATACCATTTTACTTAATTTCAACGTAGATATTTTTCAAAAATCACTTTTTTTGGCTTATGAAATATCTCGCAAATTCCCTCCTGCTAAAAATTCGTGGTCAAATTCCTCTATCACCATCCGAATCCTTTACAAATGAGTTCCATTCTTAAAATTCCTAATTTTTTAATGTCTTGAAGTTCACCACTGTGTTATGTAACCAAAAATTTTTGTCTGACAATTTGAACGTGTAACCCGTTAATGTATTTTTATAATTGAAAGTGAATGCAAGTTGGAATGTTACAAAAATTTATGTGCCACTTCAATCGGCTAAATTCCACCACATTTTACATCTAAACCACACAGATCACAAAAATCATTTTTTCATTAACATTTTGAAATGCAGATCTCATTTTGGAAAAAATAAAATCAATTAATACAGGGTGAGACCCTTGATTGCTGGATATGCTAATATTGCCGAAAAAACCTACGCAATTTTACGATTTTTAGCTAAATTCCTGCTACTGCTCATATCCCCGAAAGAGTCAATATCGCTTAAATTGCGTAGGCGGTTGAAGTTTTTATCACACATCATGCAGAGTGCGTCATGAATGACGTCATTCTTCAGAATTAACTTTGCAAAACTTTTTGAATTTTAATTTGATTGCATTGGTTATGATACGTAATTCTACACAGTTTGGTATTTTAATTCATTTTACTCCATTGTAAAATTCCTTACAAAATTAAAAAAACTTAACAAATTATGACATTTTTTTGAACGCCTACGCATTTTTCATTGTCGAACGAAAATTTAATTGTTTCCCATATCTCCGGATTGAAAAAATACCTCGTAAAATGAAAGAGGTTATTCCAACTGATTACCGCAAATCTTTATAGTTATCAAAAGCTTTGATTCAAAACAATGATTTTCGAATTTTACAGTTATAATTTTCCCAGAAAAAAAATTTCTATAAAACCTATTTTTGTTAATCGCTAGTTAAGTTTAAGGGGGTATATGATATACCCCTATATCTGTCTGATTAAATAAAGGCCTTTGATGCATTTAAAATGCTCCAAATTGATAATTAAGTGTACTAAGAACCCAATCATCAAAAGAAATTTTTTTGATTTTTTTCTAAGTATTTTAAGAAAGATGAAGTTAAAAAATGATGTTTGCTCGAATTTGACTACTAAAACGAAAATGACCAAAAAAAACATATTTCCAGTTTTAGCTGGAAATTGGAAAAAAAACTGGCTTGTGTCTCTTACAATTGTTCTTAGGAATACTTGATAACAATTTGAGCAATTTTGCAAATATATCCTAGGGGGAGATAGATTTTGAAGTCTGAAATTGTGATAAATCGACGGTTATTTGGCGTTCTAGAATTGTTTCGTCGCCGGATCAAAAAAAACTAAAGATTGACATACTTCCGTTACGTGATCTGTGTAAATTTGAGCTCGATTTGATATACCGTCTGGGAGGAGTTTTTGCAGTTTGGAAAATGTCACCTTGTTACGATACTGTACCTATTGGTGTGATGGTCAAAAATAATATGCGATCTACTTTTTAGCAAGATTAAGAATAGATCCAAAAATCAGCATTTTCGGTTTTTCTAAAAATTAAAATATTCATTCACGTGTATTTTGTGATGTCAAACTATTCCCTGTAGTTTGAATGGTCTTTAAAACTGTACAAAACTGTAGGAAAATTTCCATAATTTGATTATGAAATAACACCGTCTAAAAATCTGTATTCCTAATAAGGTATTTTCCAAAATGTGTACCACTTGTATCTGTTAAATTCCCCACATTCTCCCCATCGCATTCGTTCATTCTTAAAATGGCCTTGAATATTTTAAGACGAAAAAATCTTTTCTTTCAATTCAAGCTTTTCAAGGTAGATTAATCTGGCTTTGTTATCTTCACGGATCGTACCCTATTGAGTGCCCTTCCAGTTGGTTTATTTGATTTTAGGAGTTGAAAACTTAAAAGGGTGAAAAGAGACTGAGGGAGTTAAGGGGGTAAATGGTATGCCGCTGGAATTTCTGAGGCACTTGAGAGATTGACACAGGGAGCAGAAAAAACTATCAAAAAGTTGGACTGGGAAGTTTATTAGAATTTCTAACGCCATAAACTCACCGAATGCGAAAGTTAAACATAATGAGATAATTCCCAGAACTATCCTTAAAAACTATGAATAAAAATACTATTTTTGAGATTGGGGTCAGAGAGCAGTTAACGGCTCACTTTCACACGGGTAGATAGTAATTCTTCGAAAATGTAATTCGTCGAAAAATTAAAAATTTAAATTTCAAAAAATAAAGATTATTTTTTTTGAATGATATTTTGATTACGTATTATTTAAGGTTGTCCGAGGATGTCATAAGTAGAAAAACTACAGCATANTACGTGATCTGTGAAAATTTGAGCTCGATTATGATATACCGTCTGGGAGGAGATAGTTTTTTCAGTTTGGAAAATGTCACCTTGTTACGATACTGTACCTATTGGTGTGATGGTCAAAATTAATTTGCGATCTACTTTTTAGCAAGATTAAGAATAGATCCACAAATCAGCATTTTCGGTTTTTCTTAAAATTAAAATATTCATTCACGTGTTCTTTGTGATGTAAAACTATTCCCTGTAGTTTTAATGGTCTTTAAAACTGTACAAAACTGTAGGAAAATTTTCCATGATTTGATATTGAAATAACACCGTCTAAAAATCCGTATCCCTAATAAGGTATTTTCCAAAATGTGTACCACTTGTATCTGTTAAATTCCCCACATTCTCCCCATCGCATTCGTTCATTCTTAAAATGGCCTTGAATATTTTAAGACGAAAAAAATCTTTTCTTTCAATTCAAGCTTTTCAAGGTAGATTAATCTGGCTTTGTTATCTTCACGGATCGTACCCTATTGAGTGCCCTTCCAGTTGGTTTATTTGATTTTAGGAGTTGAAAACTTAAAAGGGTGAAAAGAGACTGAGGGAGTTAAGGGGGTAAATGGTATGCCGCTGGAATTTCTGAGGCACTTGAGAGATTGACACAGGGAGCAGAAAAAACTATCAAAAAGTTGGACTGGGAAGTTTATTAGAATTTCTAACGCCATAAACTCACCGAATGCGAAAGTTAAACATAATGAGATAATTCCCAGAACTATCCTTAAAAACTATGAATAAAAATACTATTTTTGAGATTGGGGTCAGAGAGCAGTTAACGGCTCACTTTCACACGGGTAGATAGTAATTCTTCGAAAATGTAATTCGTCGAAAAATTAAAAATTTAAATTTCAAAAAATAAAGATTATTTTTTTTGAATGATATTTTGATTACGTATTATTTAAGGTTGTCCGAGGATGTCATAAGTAGAAAAACTACAGCATATATAAAAGTTTGGGGCAGGAATCGGAAAATTATCAGTTAGGATCGTCGATTTAAAAAAACATGATCGGATCGCAGATTTCAAAAACTTGATCGGATCGCAGTTTTAAAAAACTGAACGGATCGAACTTGATCGAATCGGAGATTTCAATAACCTGATCGGATCGAAGTTCATCGGATCGGAGGTTAACAAAAACCTGATCGGATCGGATCAAAAAAAGTCGATCCGATCAAGTTCGACCAAATCTGATCAAGTTCTTCCGATCCCTGGTTTGAGGAAGTCGAACTGTATTATTTTAAGTTTTTATTTGAAAAAATTTTCAAAATTCCCAGACATGCATGTCGCTCACAGGTTAACAATTTATTTGATTAAACGCCGAATTTCGAATTTCAAAATATAATTCTGATTTCACTGAATATAAAAATATATTTTTAAGTACTTTTTATATAGTTTATGACCAATTATTCGAACAAGCCAGTATTTTCACCAGATTTTTTTTTATTTCAACAAAGATGCTCGCACAAAAACAGCCAAAATTATTTCATCAGGGTTAAAGTGGTGGTAATATAATTTGAATCTATGTGAATATACTAAACTAACCACGAAAATGTTATCTCCATTGAGAAATAAAAGGCGGCGAAGAATAGATAATGAAGATAAGTCCTGCTGGGCACCATTCCGACTGATTGTCTTGTTGCTCATTTCAATAACATACTTAATGGGTGCATTTTTAATTGGTGCATTTTGTCCGATACGGATATGAGCTCTTGATAAAAAACTTTTTACCGGGTTTATATATTCGTCTTAATATACCATCAAAATAATGATTTATAACCCAGGCAGCTTTTGTAACTACAGAATTTTCGAATTATTGTTTTTTTCAATTTTGAGTTCGAATTAAACTTTTCGAATTCCACAAATTATGA
>SCLH01001438.1:126122-155697 GCA_004367855.1 Oikopleura vanhoeffeni
AGAAACGATATTCGATTGACCCTTCATCGGTTGAACTACGGAAATCAAATAGATACCAGAAAATAACACAACTGATTCAGCCTGATTTTTTAAGAAGAATTCAAAAAACATTAATATAAAACTTTGGACTTGATTTGAAAAAAAATTTCATAATATTTCTAAACAGTCGCAAAGATGACATGACATGTATGATTTTTTAAAAGAGTCAGAATTGTTCATGATGAGTTAAGTTGGTATTTTTCATTTCATTGACAGATTTCAGAAAAAAACACAACATTTTGGTGAAAAATGCGTGAAATTTAATATGGTTTGAGTTTTTTGGAAAATTTTACGAATTCAAAAATAAGAAGTTCGAACTCAATCTTTCTTTAAATAGATAAAATATTTTAATGAGCTGATACACATTTTTGGTATGCTGCTATATAAGCACAAAAAATTACCAACTTATTTTGTAGTTTAATTTGCGCCAGTTGCACTCCCGCTGTTACCCCCTTAAGGGATATTGAAATAAAGTCACAGCCAAAATAAGTGGAATTTGATATAATTAACTTGGTCGGGCTGAAATTTGCTTAGGTGACAGCCTAAGTTTCAGACATTCAATTCTTGGAAAAACAACAAATTAAATTTTCTCCTTTCAGCTGATAAGTTATCAGTAATAACTAAAAAAGCTCAGGTTAAAATTAATAGTTTTTCACCCTAAGTATTAACCAGTAATTCACGATTTGAACCGGTGATTTATTTATAATGAAGTTTATTTCTACACATAAATACCTGCAAAACATGTCAAATCGGTCAAGTGTTAGGATGAATATTTTTGACATCAAAAATTGATAAATCTGACATTTAAGAACTTCCGGTTTTGGGTACAAATAATGAATCATTGTGACTCAATTAAACTATAAACTATAAAACTAAATTTTTTGAATTTTATTTTCATCCTAAAAGATTCTTTCAGTTTCATTTTATATTCATGTCTCGAAAAATTTTTCAAGCATCGGCTTTTTTGGGTACCAGCTGAAATTCATTATGTGTAAGGTATCAAAATCACATGTAAACATCATTCATGATAAATGATACATAATTTATGTGTAAGGTATCATAATTCCAGAAAATGGTGAAAAGACAAGCCGGGGTTCTCAAACCCGGGGCTCTATCATAATGATTCTAGCGTGTTAACCAACTACACTACTTTGCCAAATATTTTTACTGGAAATTTACTAGTCGGATATTGCGCATATCCTTTATCCAACTTAAGTCCATCTCAAAAATGCTTACTATCTCTATCTAGCGCGTGTTCAAATCCCACTTATTTCATCATAGTGATTCGCTTACACACCGATCAACTTTGACGGTCCCAATATCAAACCAAAATCCAATCACTTAGACGACATAAGTGGGATTCGAACACGCGCTAAAGAGATACGCGCTAAAGAGACGTAGTAAGCATTTTGAAGATGGATCAGGTTGGAAAAAGGATATGGCGCGAATAAGTCGCTCGACCTAATCGCTCCTTACAAATACAAGAACCGTTTTGTGTATCTATGTGATGTTAAACACAAGAGATTAACTTCGATTCCCTATACATTTTCAAACTACAGTACCCAGCTAACCGTATGCTGGTCGCAATTTTATTCCACAAATTCATCAAGTTTTTGACCCACTTTATTCGGAATTTCAGGAGAATAGTTTTATTTTCTAATTTAATTGCCAAAATCTCCAAAAATGTGCAAATCCAATTTTCCTCAAAAGTTAATTTATTTTATGTCTTTCTATTTTTATTTTGCCATCATTTACGCAAAAATGCGATCATCTTTTGCATCAAAATAGATACGAAATAAACAGACATGATTGAGTTTTCAATTATCGTATAGGATAAAATGGATTATTAGAAAGTCGAAAGCGAAATAAATTAAAAATATTGTGGAAGCGATGCTAGGCTGTTATTGGTAAAAATCGACCACGAAAAAATACATAATTTCAAAATATATACTGTACTTAAGCACACCCGATGAGGCAAAATTTGAATAGCTCAAAAGGTAGTCCTTACGACGCGCGACTTTCTGAAGCCATCATTTTCTGGGCCGGGTCTTCTTTGTTCTAGAGAACAAATGAAGCTATTTTCGGGGATTTTTTACAGTTTTTAAGATATTGTATCCCGTTAACACAAATGACTCGAGATTTTTGATTAAAACCTATTTTAATTTTTATTTTTTGTAACTTGAAAGGGTATGACGGAGACAGTCCAAGGTTAAATTTTCTGATTCCCGACCAGTTTTTTTTGACAAATCAGAAAGCCGTATTTTTCGAAATTTCTTGGAAAAAAAATATGCTTCGAATTCTCTGGGAAAACTAAATGAAATGAACTCGTTTTTTCCATATCCACAGTACACTATCTCGGGAGATCTGAATTTCCAAAAACATCCTAAGCGATGCCACGACTTTTAAATATATCTGAAAATTATCTGAGAGTTTTTCACCGTAATGTATTTTCAAAGTTTTATATATGTATATACAGTATATAAATGAGAGTAAATAATAGAAAACTGTCGATATATTATTAATCAGCTGTTTATCAGCTGATGCAGAACAAAATAATTAAAAGTGTAATTTAGAAGAAGCGGACGAACTTATTTAGCTCCAAATATTCAGCAAAAATTTCTTTGTGCCCCTTAACAAATTTGCGTGAAAGTACTACATTTGATGATCTGATCGCTATTTCAATCTTCCAAGTTACGAATATTTGACTAAAAAGTTTTCTTCTGTAACATTTTCAGCATATTCAAATAAAATTTTAAGTTAATTTCTCTCGAATTTTTCTCTAAAACACAAAAAATTGATAATTGAAGTTTAATCGAAAATACCGAATATGATTTTTAATATTTTTTGTTGAAAGATTGAAAATATTTGCAAATTGAAATTTCCCCCCAAATTCTTGAAGAAGGCAGCCTTCCGATTCGGAATCCGAAGGCTTTGCATTTATATCTTATAGGCTATAAGTTATAGCTTAAAGAAACCAACATAAAAAATTGAATTTATCCGCAATATTCCAGAGAAATAAAGTAGTGCTGGTAAATTTGTCCGTTCAGCTTTCGTAATAAATATAGAAATTGTTGTTGAAAGTAGCATGAAATGGTTACAGTTGGCCACCCTATCGCTATTTCCCTCTTTTGATAAAGCCTAAACAACTCGGCATTTTTACTCTATTTTTTCCGAATATTTCAGCTAGGATTTTTCCTATCAATCGGCAAGGTGCGAAGAGTTTGAAGTGTTTGGCAAAAGTGTTTTTGTTTAAACAAAATTTTTGTTTAAATCAAATTCCTAACATGAAATCAATTTCCGTAACAAACCATAAACATGTCACAAATTGTTCCAAGCAAAAGGATAGGGAAAAATTCACTTTCATCTGATTTTGAAAGAGAGATACTTCACACAAAGAGCTGAAACCAAAAACAAACTTTTAATTTATGGTCCATAGAATATCAAAAATATCTGAACTCGGTCGGAGAATAAGTTAATTTAACATGTTAAACTTTTACCGAATTCGATTTAGTTTTAAAATTTTTTTGTGAATTACCAAATTTTTCCAAGATATCTTCGAAAGTTTTCTATATCCCCTATTCACACTTTTGTTAATATCCCGGCCCTACTACTTAAAAACACACTACATTTCCTAATCAGGGCGGGATATTAACAAAAGGGTGAATATGGGATATAATTTATATATAATTTCAAGCCTGAAATTTCTATTAAACAATTTCGAAACATTGTATTTTCATTGTATTTATGGCTTAAACGACGGCGGAGATTTAACCAATATTTTTGGAAAGTTTTCCACGAAGTCCAATTCGCAATTATTAACTATTATTTCTTAACTAAGCAAATTTTGAGATCACTAAATTAAACAGAAACACTACGATTACCCTGTGTCACACAGGCTGTGTGACTGCCTGATCTCAGAATATCCAAATTTGCGAGTTAAAACGCATAAATATGTGCTTTGCCTAAGCCTGTTATAAAGAAATACCTTGCAAATTACTTTGTAAAGGATATTTCCAAAAATTCTTATTACAAGTTTGAAATCTGAACAAATGTGTCCACTGTTTAAATGCACTTTTCTGTTTAAACAAAAATCTTTTAATAAAGTTTTATTATATCGTAAAATTAAAGTATTTGTTTTTCAATTATAGCTCAGGAGCGCCCCTTTCCAAAATCCTGGCACAGTTTTTGACGATGTGAAAGGATTTTAACCTATAATCATGGTTACTTCGCAAATCTGAGGTAATGAAAATTTTTTCTTTTTTTGACAAATTTTTTGACAAGTTTTTTCGATTTTTTTTTCGAAAATTTTCTGTTCTACTTCCTGATTGGCCGACATTTTCGATTCAGCTTTGTATTGTAAAATTGTGACATTTTCGCTTAAAAGCGTTTTAAGATGATGTAAAATAGTAAATCGGCCAACGCTCATAAAATTTAACCAAAAAAAAATCATAGATGGTTTCCGAAAACCTAGATCTTCGAGGAAAAACATTCATGTATTTGATATAAATAGAAAATTATGCAGTTCTCTCTTACGCCCTTGTTAACATTTGCGTTTAAAAAAAAAATTTATTAAAAAAGCGTCTTCTATTTTCGCCCCTAATTTATGCTCATTAAACTAATTAATTTTGTGATGATGGTGGTTATTAGGGAGGTCGGGGTTAATTGCAATCTGTGGTGGTGGTGCTGTGAATTCCATTGTGCAGTCACTTTTCAATTCGCTACCGACTTCGACCAATCACCGAGCTGGATTTAAGGGGGTGGTGATGGGGTACTACACTTTTGTTATATATATTTTGTACTTATAATGATCTGCGAGATGAATCAATTTGTAGTTGCTCCAGGCTTATCTGATTTTTACCCTTTTTTGTGCAGAAAATAGAATTGCTAGGGTGTTAGATCATACACCAAAACTACTTATTAATTGCCGAGACCAAAGTTGTCAAAAATGCAAATTATAAGTTTTTACAATATTTTTAACGACACTGTAATTTATTAATTTTTGATTTTTAGACAATTAACAAAAATTTAAATTCTGAAATTTAAATTCTAATATTTAAAAACCGGAAATTATGAAAAACCGGAAGTTGAAAGATTTTCTGAGTTTTTTAATCGGTTAAATAAAGATTACAATTTCTGCTGATTGTAATAAATCACCGATAAGAAGAGCGTTATCTTATAAGAACGCTCGACGGACAAATCTGCCACATTTTTGACTTTTTTTAAATTTTTGCGTTTAAAAATTTCAGACTTTTAATGGGACCAAAATTTCAAACTGTTTTTAAAGGGTCCAATTTTTAAAATTAATGTTAATTTCTTTAAAGTTTATGTCGAAAATTATGTTTTTGGAGAATATCAGTAGTACCAACATAGAAAATTTCACCGTTTTAATAAATAAATCCGGTTCTAATTTTAAACCAAAAATTAGTGATCATTTCTTTATGTACCATTTTAAAATACTGCAAAAATGTTTAAAACATACGCCGAACTTTGCCGAGCTGAAGATTTTTCCATTCGAATGTATCGACCTTCGTTAAATGACCAAAAAGATCATAAAACTTCTTAATTTTTTAAATGGTGGGCCAAAAAATAAAACAGTTCTGCCCACACAAAAAATTTTGAAAATTCTAGATCTCGAATCTTTGGAGTCTTGAAACTTACAAAATTATATTTCAAAGACCTGAAAGATGCTCACGTGAAACGATGTTTAATGAATTCAAAAAAATATGTTTTTTATACATTAGTAGGGCTCCCGAGCAAAAAATAGCTGCTCGATAAAAAGAGTCCTATGAATCTGAAAATTTAGGACCTAAAGTAGTTTTTGGCACTCAATTTTTTTTTCTGAATCTGAAAAAAATACTCAAAGGTAAAATTACGATATGCAATTGCCTTCATTTCGAAAAGAAAACTTCGACCGCCCAAACAGCGGCACCAAGTGGTTTCACCAAAATATATTTTAAGCCAAAATTTTCACGGTCAAAAACTACACTATGTCCTAAATTTCTAGACTCATAGGACCTTTTTATCGGGTAGCTGATTTTTTGCTCGGGAGCCCTATACATAAGTGTTTGACTTCCATATTAACAAAAATAATGCTTTTGGGAAAAATTTTCAATTTATTTTTAGTCGGAACCTCCTTTGAAAGTAAAGATTTATTTTTGTTGTTGAGTTGAATCTAATTGATATTTATATGTGGTAAAATGGTCACTCGGCGACCGTATTTACGTGAAACAAAAAAATAACTCCTATCAATTTATATATCACCTGCGCATCAGTGTTTCGAAACACAGTTTTCAAAATTGGATATCTTTTTTAAATGATTGTTTATCTGAGAGTGAAAAACCGATTTAAAGTATATTTTGGGGCAGCAGAAATTAGGATTGTCTTGATAAAGTCAGATAAAAATTTAATCGACAAGATTTTGCATTTTTCGTGCCAAAAAATATTAAAGATCGGAATCGGTGCCTTCAATTTAAAATTCTCTCAAATTTTATCTATAATTTTAGAGTTCCCAAAAACCTTTCTTTTTTTGAAAAATCTCGGAATCAAAGAAAATTTATTAGTCAGAAAACTAGGCGAAAAATTCTGTAAAAAATAATTGAATAGAAAAGTCTTTCTTGAAACCTTCAGATATCGTCACCCACTCCCTGTAAGATATTTTTCAAAATTTTGCTTTTTATTTGGTCATTTTGACATCTACGGTAATTTGAAGTGAATAAAATGTTTCTTCCACATATCCTGTAAGTGACCACATTCTTAATAGTCGGTATATTAGTGTAAAAATGTGTATTGATTGAGCTGGAATTTGTCTTATTTGTCGGTATCGGAACTAGTTTCTTTAGCCTTGACTGATGTGTTTGGCAGAGTAGACATACCGAAGACTTATCCAAATATCTAGCAATGTAAATCTGGAATCCGCTCCCCAGCCAATTACGAACATTTCACTCGCCCAATGACATAACTCACATATTACAAAAATAACCAAAGAATAACCACCCACAAAATTTAAATAATGATATAATCCTATAAATTCATGTAGAAACGGCAAACATTGACCAGCTCAGATTTTATTAATTTTCGGAACACTTTAAGTTTCTGTGCTGAAATTGACCAATATTTTTTTTTGAAAAACATCATGCTAGGGGAGGGCCCAATATGTCCGGCCCAATATTGCGAATTTCCAATATGTCCGAAATTTTTTGGCAAAAAAATTCTTGTTATATAGGCCCCCAGTACAAAAGGGGTGCCCAATATTGCCAAATTCGCCAATATGTCCGAAATTTTTGGGCAAAAAACTTTTGACAATATTTTGCCCCCCCCCCTTTATGATATAATTTATATCCCGTTAAGAAAAATCAGCATGTTTCGCGAATATTTTGCTCATTCAATTTTCAATCAATCAGAATTTCTAGCTTAATTTCAGCCAATCAGAAGTGACTGGATTGGTTGAATGAAAATCATATTTTAAAAAATTAAGATAAAAATTCAAAATAATTTTGAGTGTTTACATTAATTTATATCGTTAAAAATATCGAACTTGAAAATTGGTATAAAAATCTGCATTCGAAATTTCATCGAAAACTGAGCATAAATACCTGAGATGCTCAAAATTTCTGATTTGTTTGAATTCCGACCTATCAAAATTGACATACGTTTTTTAAAATACAATTATTGTTCTCGATTTTGTTTATTTAAGAAAATTTGATTGTTAAAAAATTTGATTGTTGTTGATAGGGCCATTTTATCAAAGTTCATAGAGTTATTCCCCCATCTAAGATGGGCTATCTTGCAAAAAAATTATTAATTAAAAGCCGATCCACTTTCTAGCCATCAATTTTTTTTACGAACAAATCGCGAAAATAGTTAATTCGATAATTTGGTATATTTCACTAAATCAAATTTTTGAAATGCACTGGTATGCATAAAAATATAGAACCAACTTTGATGGATAGGCTAAGTCTGTAGGCTAAGCCAGAGGATAATTATATGACAATTATTTTTGGCAGATTTTTTGCAATTTTTTATTTACACCCTGCTGATTCTTAAAATTGACGAAAAGATCGATGTATTTTAAATGAGAAACCTGTCATAAATATTCTTAAAAAATCAGAAATAAGTTTTATCAAAAATGTTTTGTATAATTTAATTCAACCGAAAGTAAATTCAAATTTTGGCAATCAAGTATTGACAAGTATAAATACCAGAAACAATAACCTCTTTTTTGGACTTTTCGCTCTGAGAAAATGGTGAAACTTTTTTTCGTCAGAATATTATTTTGATAAAATATATTTTCGTCAGAATTTTTAATCTTTTCTTCAAAATTTTAGAAAGCAAAATTCAATTTTTGTCAAACACATTTTTGACAGATGTATTACTATTTATACAAACATTTTAATAACTCGTGAATTTTTGCTCCAGCATCTTTGTTTCAAAAAAATCATTTTCGACGAATAACGAAATGTTGACGAAAAAATGAAATATTCTGATGAAAAAATATTCTGACAAAAAATGTTCATTAATATATGTTATATAAATTAATAAAATTCAAATCCGTGATGATATGGACCTTTTTTTATGTCGTTGAAGAAAAGCGCTAAAAAAATCACTTTATCCGGACAGTTTTATTTTCAGTAGAACGATTATATTTTTGGCTGCGGGATTTTAATTAACCTTCTTAATCTTAGAAAATGTAAATAACTTTTACTCAAAATGATATTTCATCGGGATTGATGCAAATTTGATAAAAATTGCGACAAAACTGGCTGAATTAGTCTATTTCGCAAGAATTTTTTATCAAATTATCGAGAAAATTTGAAAAATTCTCGACAATTTAAAAAAAGTTTCCGTAAATATTTTTTTTACCTTAAATTTTGAGTGAAAAATAAATTTTTTCTATTAAAATTGAGACTTCTAAACAAAAAATCAGGAAATTAAATCGGGAATTTAAACGATTTCCTATAAAATTTCGCTATCACGGTAGATCTTGTCTTAATTTTAACGAAGGTATTGTGTATTCCGTAATAATTATTCTGATGAAACCACCCTAAGATCCTACTAATTAGTACCCGTTCATCCACCTCCGAACAAAAAAATTATCCTTCTCCAGTGCGCCATCTAGTGTATTTTTCGCTCAAAAAAGAAATTTGTCTTTTCTGTCGTGACCACCCTCGTTCCGCATCGGAGCGCTCTGTGGCTCCCTTGGGTGGTCAAGTTGAGACTGAGGACCCTATGGGAGATCTGGCGTCAATCATTAACTTTTTTGTTGTTTAAAATTCCTCGGTTTCGACATACAATACAGAGCACTACCTTAAGATATTCGAATTGACCTTTTAAAGAAAATTATTAAAAAAGAAATATATTTATTTTTTTCAACCAGAGAGATTTATAATCTGCAGCCATTAGTACTTTAGCGTACGGAAGACCGGCGATGAGCGCACCTGACGTTATGACAATGAGCCAAACTTATAGCCCATATACTCCACAAATTTATAATGCACAACAATATTTACACCAGGTTAGAATTAAAATGTTGAGTCAAAAAAATTGGGAAAAGTAACTTACATTATTTTAAATTTTCAGTCGAAAAAATCTGTTTCCGGGGATAATTTTATGTTGCAGCAACATTGTTGCTATCAGAAAACATTGATTGAGGGTTTGAATCGGGAAATTCGCTTTTTATAAAGCTGTTTTTGAGCCTGAGTTAAGAAAATAATACCGTTCATTTTGCTACGCTATTTTAGGAGAAATGTTTTCGAAATTGCGTAATTCACTAAAATTTTATTAACACTTTCTCCGGGGGGCTTATATTTTCTTTACAAAAAACAGTTGACCATAAATTTGAAAATTATAGAATATATTTTTCTGCGCTATTTAAATATGAAATGTTTTCGAGATTGAGCTATCAGCCTTAATTTAATAAGCCATTTTGAAAATTAATTACAACTCACTATCAGATACGAAGCTCTTTTCAACAGTGATGCAATAAAGAAAGTATCAGATTTTTGTCTTAATTCGATATACATGTAATTTTTTGAAATTTTTGACAAAAATACTTGCACTGACATTTTCAATCCATCTATCAAAAAACTCATCCGTTATTATATCAATTACGGGGTCTTTTGGTCATTATTAACCACTTTTCAGCCAACATTTTTAAAAAATTCGGCTCTTAAAAACGACTCATTTCATTGCGTTTTTAGATAATTCAAACTTAGCACAAATATTTAAAGAAAAATAATTTAAGAAAAAAATAGTCCGAATAAAACCATTGTTACCAAAAAATTTCAACAAAAACTGATAATTAAAAAATTTCAGTAATCTCAAAAAAAAATACCAAAAAAAAAGATCTGATGAAGACTTATTTATTTACCTTTTTATTTACTAGATAATTGTGCTCAGTTTGAGCTATTAAAAAACTTAATCGGATGAGTCGTTTTCAAAAGCCGAATTGTTTACAAAAATTGTCCAAAAAAGTGGCTAGAAATGACCAGAGGATGCTTGAATTCTGTATGATGTCATTATGTTGATTTTCCTTAAAAGCAAGCACATTGAAAATATTTTTATTGGCACGCTTATTTCTCACAAAGTTTAGTAATTATTTTTGCGGTCAGTTCGAGTGTTAAAATATTTTTTTTACAAAAAGTGATTTGTCAAGTTTAAATGATTTTATCCTTATCGACACAAATCCTGTCGCGCCCATTCGGCGGAAAAAACTTAGAGATTTACAAGAAAATTTTCACAGTTTTTTAAACTAGGGATTATGACCGTTTACACCCTTATTTTTGCGGATTTTTTCTTGAGATTAAATAGCGATTTAAAGAAATTAATTAATGACGCTTGGAATACTTTTTGGTCACTGTGAATTTGGAGCAATTTTGGTTAAAGAGTAAAAAATTAAAGGTCCTACTTATCTTATTGCCCATATATTTTTCACAGGTTATTACATCATTTTAATGGGAAATAAGAAATATTTAAAAAATTCTCCAAGTCGGCAAACTTCAAAATTAATATCGGTATTTATTCCGTCATCCTACTGTAAAGTCTTGCGAATACGTATTAATTTTGAATACAACTTGTAGCTGCCGCATGGCTTTATAATTAATCAACTAAGAAATTTTTTGGCCGTTTCCACCCTTATTTTGTGAAATTTTCCGTGGGATTAAATGGCGATTTTGACAAATTAATTTACGACGTTTGGCATACTTTTCGGTCATTGTGAACGCTCGAGAATTTGAGAAATAACGTTTGGAATTTCGAGAATTTTCAATGTCCATTCATTTGATATGCAACAATGGAGAAGTTTGAAATAGTTTTATGTAATTTTAATTCCAAACTCGAATTCTAAGATTGTTTAGATCAGTTTTTTGCGTTATAGATTCCTTTTTGTCAGCAAGATATTTACAAATGGAATCCGGAATAATTTGAAAATCTAACATTTCCTTACCTTCTACTTTAAATTTTTAATAATTTTGAAATTGTAGCTCGTAAAAAATATCACGATGTATATTTGGAAAAAAGTTCAGCAATTGCTGAAATGAAAATCCGTTTTTTTAATTGCCTATCATCTAAACTTTGAACTTTTCTTGAAATTTATTTCAAATTAATGAAAAAATCAAAAGTTAATTATAGCAATTACCTAAACGGATTTTCATTTTCAAGCGATTGTTGACGCCTTTTAAAAAATTTAATCAGATAAAAATATTTTTCACGGGCTACAAGTTTAAAATAATTGAAGAAAAGTTCAGCAAAAACATTTGCCGTTCTGGAATTCGATATAATTGAAATTAATTAATTTATCAGCTAGAATGGCGTAATCACACCCTAGTTCAAGCTAGAGTGGCCAAGGATTTTCCATGCAATTAACAAAAACTTCTGAAATTTTAAGAAAATAACTGTCAATATAGGTAATTATAACTATCATAAGTTTCAAATGAAAGAAAACCGATAACAGCCAATGTCAAAACCTAGAAAGAAAAAAACGGTGTCGAAAATAAATTTTGAGTTTATTGTTTTCCCAGTTCCCAAACTTGTAGAATTTTCAGCATTAAAAATAAGAAATATTATTTTTACCTTTTCAAAGTTTTGAAAAAGACGAAGATTTCAATTGAATCAAAAATATCCCTCAGAGTTCAGCATGGTAAAAAGTACATCGTGTTTTTCTAGCACAAAATATGATTAAAGTTTATATACAATCATTTACATTCCCCTCAAAAAATATTTCACAGAATTCCAAAAACATTCGTTAAAAATTCGAAATTTATTTGTCTATTTTCCAAGCAGAAAAAAACGAAAATTTGGAAATTTCAAAAGAATTTGATTTTAAGTTAAATTTCCAAATTCATTATCATCCTTTAAACTTACAAATATGTAAATTTTGTAAGTTGAGCGTTCGTTTAGAATTAAAATCTGATAATGTATCGAAAAATTTTTGGGCAGTCAATTGCTGATCAGCAATTCTTTGTCTGTATTTTTTTCATTTTAACTGCCAACCTTTTACATTATCAAAATGTAAAACGAATAAATCTTGGCTTTTGAATGAATCATAGACTGTATCAGAAGGTTATCGCTGATTTTCATTTATAAAATAATCATGCTTGAGAAAAAAAAAGCGAAAAGTTAATTTTCTTTGTCTTTGCAGGTTGTTGACCATATTAAAAAAGTGATAAGGAAGTTAGTCGACAAAATTAATTTCATTTTTTATTGTTAATGAGAATTTGCGGGAACAAATAACATCTTCCCACAAGGGGGTTACTTGTGTGGTAATCCCGGATATTTATTGGGATACAGAAAAACACACACTCACCAAATTGACCGTGAGAAATCGCAAAATAATATATTGTCATCTCCTATTTGAAATCAAATTTAATCTCTCGATTTCACATGGTTACTTTTTTGCACTTTTTTGCATTATGGCCCTGAGACTTAACTCGCTGAGACATAGCCTAGGTTCATTAACATTCCGATACTTTGCATAATTACCCTGAGAATCGCACGTAGTTATCCAAAACTATCAAATTAAGGAGATTACCCTCTTCAAGGTCGCATAGTCGAAGGTCACAGTAAAAAAAAAATTTTATGGCACGATATTTTCTTTATGGATTTTAAATTAAGCTAAGATCGGCAAAAATTGATCGGTCAAATTTTATTAATTTTCGGAACACTTTTAGTTTCTGTGATTTTTTCGAAGAACATTTTTTCGAAAATAATATCTCAGAATTTTTCGAAAAATTTTTCCCTAGGAATTAGTCTTGATTTTCCGGTCAGATTACTTTTTTTCAAGATTTCTTAGAAGAAATAATACAATCAGATACCGTGGCAAAAATTTTTGTCGGACCAACCTTATCTTAAAAAATGTTGTGAAAAAATGGCAATTTAATATAAAAAAAACCTGAGGAGTCATATGTCGTCACCTACATTGAGTGACCAGTTAAGGCACCCACCAGTCAAATAATTCCTTCTAGATTAAGGGGGTTGTGGGTGTAGAATGTTGGAATTGCTTGGGAAATAGCCCTCTCCTCCAACTGGACTGGAAGGGTCGATAACAGGCAGATAAGAATAAATAAGAAGAAACACTGGAGACTTAAATCTTCTCTATCAACTGCAAGTAAATTTTTTGATACTGGTGAAGGGTGGCTCCACGGTGCCGTACTAGAAAAAACCCGGGTAAAAATATGTTCTCACATTCACAAAAGTTTGTAATCTCGGTCAATTTTCTTAAAATTGATTCAAACAAAAATGTTTCGTGAAAGTACGACGTCTTGAAATAAGTTATGCGCGTCTGGTTTAAAAAATATCGCGTTCGGGTTTTAGGCGGTAAAAATAATTTAGAAAATCTGATTATGCTCAGTCAATTTTGTTTCAAATTGAATAAACAGACATATTCTGAAACGTTTGATAATTTTCGAATATAGGTTGCCAACCTCGTTGAAAAAGCTATTCTCTGTTCGGTTTTTATAAGCTAAAAAAGTTCAGTTGATATTATTTCCCCGCAGAAGGTGTGTTGTAACGTACACGTCTACGCAAGAAGAAATATAAATAAACAAATCTGATTGGTTAAAATATTGTATTTTCGGAATTGTTTTCTTTCAGCTGAATTCGAGAATAAAACAAAAAATTTCTTCAACGCTTGTTTCATTTACACCCACGACCCCCTTAAGCAACTCTTGTCGGTTAATTTGATTCTGGCTGGCCTGTGACTAATTGAACCCCCCCTCCGCTTAAAAAAAGCTCGTCACCCACTGTATTGAAAACGTCGGAATTAATTCACACTTGATTTTTGACTCAAATTTTTTATTACGCCACACAAAATGTCAATTTTAATCATGTTCCAATTTTTCTGGATTTAAACATACGTTTTTGAGATGGAGTTCCGTTGGGAAAAGGATATGCTCGAAAACCGCTTTTTTGGTATTCTGACTAAAATTTCTCAAGATTGAGAATTATTACGAAAAAAACTTTTCCAGCATGATTCAAATTCAGAAAATATCATGTTTATCTATGATTTCCAATGAACAGTTTTTTGTGAATTAAAGAGACAAAAAAAATCTAAAAATGAATTTTCGGATAAATATTTTCTCGCGATTTCGCAAACACCTATTTTCAATTTGCAAGATATTTTACATAACAATTATCGCGAAAATTTGCGTTCTGAAATTGCACATATCCCTGTCACCTCCTTAACTTTGATTGATGGACTTTTCAGACAGATTGTTTATTATTTACTTCTGGATAGATGCGGTACTTGCACAATCAGTGTTCATAATCTGGAACAATTTTTTGGATAACAAAACGGTTACAAATTGCGAGATGAAACGAACGGGCTTTTTGTACATATTTGCTAGGACACAAAATATCTCGAAAAATGTATATTTCAAAATTTCATTTTGCGTCGTCTGAAGTTCCGAATGTACATACTATGCTAATTTCAGACCGAAACTTTTGCAAAAATCGAATTTGTACCTAATTTGTTTCAGAAAAAATTAACTTTGAAACGCTGATTTGGAAATTTTATTTTCGGACATGACTTCGTTTCAGGAGTTATTTTGAACGAGAATGAGAAAAATAAAAGTTGATCGAAGCATTATAGTCTGGTAAGAGTTTGCTATTTAATTATCTTAAATAATTAATAATTAATTATCTTAAATAGCTTTAAAAACATTTTTAGCTCAAATTGTATCTGACAAATATTTTTCAAAATTCAATTTTTAACACCAATAAAAAGAGCCCAGAGCTTTTATCTGTTCTAAATGAATCAAAAAAAAAATTGTAAATACATATCTTATATTAATTTCAAAAAGTTCTGGTGGCCGAACTGTTTCAAAAATTATCAGACCTTTTTTATAAATAGAGAGCTCTGATTGGTTGATTTTTTATAGGTTTACTTTCATTGTAAGTTTTGAAATAGTTTACGGGTATTTTGCTCAAACTTTTTGAATTTTTTCTGATTAATGCAGGATCGTACTGGTGGAAAAATATTTTTTTGTTAACTTTCACTTCACCAGAGTTTGAAAATGCTCCCAAAGTATGTTTATTGAAATTTTCCGGTTTTTTTTAGGCTTTTGAAAATTTTCGAACATTTTCGATTTTTTCAAATGAAGAACTCTACATCATAATCTCTGATCCACTTAGATAAGTAAAAAACTAAATTTTACCCATTATAAAATATTTTTCTAATTTTTTGTAGCGTTTGTGAACTTTGAAAGTAAATTTCGGTTGTTCTTCATTCCTTGATTATCTCCACCAAAAACTCAAATTTTACATTTTAAAATTTTTTAATCTCGATCATGATCAAAGAAATGGACAATAATTCTATTTGGTTAATTTCAGTGTTCTTTCATTTGTCATGTCAGAATTTTAATTCCGTTTTTGGTACTTTTTTTTCTGGTTCTTTTTGGGTGTAGTGCAAGTCTGCGGTCAGCGGCTTCCCATTTGAAGTTTCCGACCAGAGGTCTGGCCCTTTGGTAGCAAAATTTAGAAACCGCCACCACCGTTCCCACAGTAGGAGATTGATACAAAAGTGATTACATGATAAGGGGGAGAATATTCACAGATTGTAAGGATGTACTAATTATACTTGGAATTTTTAACTGGCATGAAATTTGTTCCACTTTGTAGCCTTTATCATATTTTTCAACAACTATGAATCTTCATAAGGGTTGATGAGATTGAAGCATTTCCTTGATAGCGCGATCAGACGAAAAATCGGAGGAGATTTATATTATTATTTTTTGACAAAATTATTTTTTGAAAATTTTTGATTATGCTTTCTGATTGGCCGACATAAAAATTGATAATTAGCCTATTTTGACATATAAAATTGTTCTTTGATAAATTTTTGATGAAGGTTTAGAATCTGAAATTAATGCTGAAAATACGTTTTTTGGCCATTGAAAGTCGAAAATGACCCAAAATTTACATGAAAATGATGTGATTTGTGGTTACTAGAGCTATCGGTTATCACATAAAATTTCCATGATCGTTTTTATTAACTCACGCCTTAAGGGGTAGCGGTCGCAAAATGGTAGTTTTGTACTCCACTTTACTAGCATACTAGACTGCTTCGAAACTTTAGAGAATAGCCATTTGGGAGATCCAGTGTTCTAAAACGGTCCCGCCCGGTCCCGACCTAAGTCGAAATTTTCAATCCCGATCCCGACCTTAGTCAAAATTTCCAATCCCGCCCGATCCCGACTCGGGTCGGAATATCCGATCCCGTTTTAGAACATTAAAACATGGCTGACCCTGGTGACCACCATGCGGCGAGTTCTAGAACAACCTAATCGAATTGTGGAGAAACAGTTTTTTCCATTTCTTTCTAGTTTTTTTCGTTTTTCTAATCCGATAAGATAAATTCTGAATTTTAGTGTTAGAAACTGCTTTTTTCTTAAAATATATTTTTATTAAAGATTATTCATAAGGGAGTGTCGTTCCGCCTGTGGAATTTCCTCAAGTACTTGAACATTGTCCGTTGCTTATCTGAGCAGGGTGGCGTCCCCGTATTTTTTGGTGTCCATAATAAGCTGCTATCTCCGATAAAAACTTTTCATTTTTTTGTAAATACTATACAGTAACATTAGAACACATCCGGCAGGTCACCGACAGGACATGAAAACTCGCCCAATTTTGGCCAAAACAAAAACTTTTTTCCGAACCACAAATATTTACAACTCACTTCCAGACAATAGAAGGGATCCTAATTAAAATAGCTATACGTTTTTCATTATGTATAAGAAGAACTTAAGCAAGTCACCAAACCGTTTTGAACATAACAAAAGGTTGGCCCGACAAAATTCGACCGACTCAGATTTAATTGATTTTTGGAGCACTTTCAGGTTTTGTAGCGAATATATAAGTGTGAAAAATTTTTGTCCCGTTTTCCAAAAATCAGCAATTTTAGTTTAATTTTTGCCTATCATGGTTCAAATTTATTCCTGAATTTATTTTGAAAATTCCAAGCCAAAAAAAAGATTTTGCGTTTTTGAACAGTTTCCTGGTGAATTTTGAAAAAAATTGAATATATCATTTTTATTTTATCCTTAAAAATATCAAAAAATCAGCTTTCGTAGGCAACGAGGTTTTGTCGAAATTGAATTTTAATGAATCTTTGAAAATCTATCCCATCACAGCATGTTTCCGCCACGTTATAATTGGCCTCAGGTTTTGGCCAAAATGTACTTTATTTGAATTAACCCTATATTTAAGAAATTGAATTTTGGTGCAAATGGATATCAAATTCATGGGGAGAGTCTATCCCCTCAAGAAGATCTTTCTCAAGTTCAGCCAATCTCTGGAAATATTCTTCCAATTTCTCTTCCCCTAGATCAAGCTCAACACAACCAAAGCCTAGAATCGATCGCAAAGCTTGAGCCGTCTCAAATAGCTCTAGAAAATAAAATCCACGAAAAAACTTTTGGAGGCAAAAATACAGAAGAACTCTTAGAAGAGATTTTTGAAGAGGCTTTATCGGAAACAAAACCACGAGGTGAGCAAAAGTTGAAAAACAAACCGCGGTTATGTCTTATTACCGGTTACATCATTATTTGTCCCGAAGTTATTTTGTGTAACAGCTTGAAACACAATTTGTGCGATTTTTTAAATAATGATATATCCCGTTATCACTTTTTGGTTAGAATGCGTAGCCACAACATTAAAATCACACGTTAAAAGGAGTAGTGGCTACGCATTCTAACCAAAAAGTGATAAAGGGATATAATATTTTGTTAAATATCATATAGTTAAAATTTTCAGGGTCAGAATTTTATTTTTCCAGACTGGGGTGATTTGTGCTTATTCAATGTAATGAATAAAAAAATAACGATTTTTTGGTCAATAAAATGTATGCATTTGAAGCTAATGCCCTAGTTCTCAGGATTATTTTTCAGAATTGTAAATTTTTAATCAATTTTATTAAATCATGGTAAACCGAACGATAAATTTTATTCGCAAAAATTCAAAAGAATTTCACAAGAAAAAATTTCAAAAGGAAACCGCGGTTATTTTCATAACCGGTTATTGCGAAACTATTTCCGCTGTGAATATTAATTGAATCTTAACAAATTTTAGTTACATTAACATGTCCAAAATGACCCGTAATTAATGCATGTTTTTTCGTGTAACAGCACTGCCCCCCTTAAAAAGCTCCAAATCCTAATACTTATTTCTACCAAAAAGATCAAACAAAACACACCGACAATTCTTAATATGTGCCGCTACACATTATGCGAATAAGAACGCCACACTTTAGCAGGGGACAAAGTGGCTCAACGAAATACAAAGGTTACTAACCACCCAAATCAATATAACCCACCTTTACTGTGGTTACTTTTTAACGCATTTCTCTAGATGACAAAAAATGATTCATCAAGAATTACTAATTATATAAATTAATAAATTTAATTTATTTCTAAAATAATTGAAAAATTCGCACAAAAATCAGAAAAATTAATAAACTATATATAAATTTTGAAAAAAAATATATGAAATATTATAAAAAATATAATTATGATTGAAAAAATCAGGAAAAATTAACTTATAAATATAAGAAAATATATATAAAACCCAATCAACAAAATCAGTTATAAATCAGTTATAACGAAAGTTTTTTCACTAAGTTTTTTAATTCAGAAAAATAAAAAAAAATTAATATAATTTACTTAAGATATAAACTTAAGATAATTTAGTATGATTTTCTTCGATAAATTTTCTTGTTTAATTTGTGTCAAAAAATGTTTAAAGAAATTCATTTTCAATTAAAACCAACTTTCACCGTGGTACTTTTCAAAGAACTTTTTAGGATGATAAGGTATGTTCCCTACGAATTAATAATAAAGAATTATAAGAATGTAATTCAGATTCGAAATAATTAAAAAAGGCGTCAAGAATCAACCAAAATAATATTTGATTTGTTAAATTTTAAGTTATAATCATATAATAATATCAAAGATTCAAAAGTTCGCCACAAACAAATGAATATTGAATAAGTTCATTAGTTTTGATGCTGAGTTCAAAAAGTGGTCAGAAAATTGATAAGAAAAAGTAAATAGTTTCAAGTTCCTTGATGTGAACTGGATAAAAATAAGCAAAACTCGATAAAAAATTTGATGATGCCTGTATAGACGAGTGTTTACAAAATATAATGTCGCTGATATCCAAATTTTAATTACTAAGAACCATAACTATAAAAATGCGATTCAAAAGCACCGCAACTTAAATACTTTCACAAATAATTGACGAAATCGAATTTTCCGTCCGGGACCGGCATGTCTTGATCCGGTTAATAATATAAATTTGGCCGCTTTTGTGGAAACTTTTTAAAGAAAGGTTTTTGCAAGTTGGGAACTTTGAAATTGCGTTTAGCTGCATTTTTCTAAAATTCCTCCACCAAAAATGAATCGGCTTTGTAAAAAAAAACAAAATTGTGTGTTTATGTGCAGCAACAAAAGGACTTTATTTTAAGGAATGTGGCTGACAGCCTGATTCAAACCCATAATTTGTTTTTTCAAGAACCGCTTTTTTCAAATTTTTGAAAGTAACTTGCCAAAACCACAGTCTACTCATTAAAAATTCACTAATGAACCATTATTTTTATTGCTCTAAAATTAAATGAAAATATTTCAACCGCGTTATTTCGAAGGTATTTCGAGAGTCTGACCCAAAATAGATTTTCATTTATTTGATAAGAGATTGGGTATGTTGAATCAATGTATTTGGCATAAGTAGGGTTATACGGTATTACTTATACCCGGGACTAAAAACTAGCAAGTTTATGAACGATTGGAAGTAAATGACTTATGGTAAAATTCTGACAAGTTGACATAATGTCATAATTTATGATAAATAATATTTTAATGCAGTTTTTCACGAAGACCCAAAAAATTTCCGAATTTCAAAAGAATACCCTTTTTTAACTATAAGAAATAGATGAAATTTTAATTTTCTCCCACTGTTTTTTCATAGAAAAATCTGAAAATCGGACAGCCTGGGTTGATTGCTTTTTATTTGAAAAAATTAGTATTTTGTGGCCCAAAAAATTATTGTAGTCAAAATCGAGATTCACGAACAAGTTTATTGGACTTCATTTTCAGATCAGTAATAACATGTTATTTTTAGCTCGAGAAATGCGATCATATCCATCTTCATTTTACCAGCAGCAACCAACATCTCCCCAGCGTGGTTCCTCCGGTTTCGGATCAATTTCCGGTTCTCCGATGGGTTACTCTTCCTTTCCCACCTACGCACCCAGTGTTTTTCCAACTCACCAGACCGCGACCACTTCTCCTCTAGCCACGACCAATAATGGCGACCAGTCCTTGTGGGCCTCCCAAGCTTACGCCTCCGCCTACGCACAACAATTTCAGCAAAATCACCCAGCTTATGCGGGATCGGTGCAAAATGCACATTTATACAATGCGCCTTTGACACATCTTGCGGCTTCGCCCGCGTCCGCTTATAATCAATCGTCCTTATTCCCGACAAGTCACGTGCCATCAGCATCTGGAATTTTATCTGGACATCAAGATCAACAAGCTTCATTCTCTGCAGGTAAAATACTGATAAATGAATTCAAAATATTGAAAAATTATACAAAAATAATCTTAAAATTTTCATCAAATTATCAAAAAAATTAAAACAAATTACAAAAAAATTTCTATGAAAAATTAAAAAAATTGTTAGGAAAATTTGTATAAAAATTTGTATAAATTAATTAGTTAAGAATTGTTTGAAATCATTGAGAAAATACTCAAAATTTTGAAAATTTTATAATAAAATAACTTATAAAAAATTTTAGAAATTATATGAAAATTATTATAAAATTATTCAAATTATTGAAAAATAATATGTGTTTAATTTTTGAATAGCATATTGAAATAAAATAAAAAATAATCATTTATTTTAGGTTTTCGAGGATATTGAATAAAAATTCTTCATATTTCCAATGGAATACAAAACTACTAATCTAACATTATCTGTACATTTGATGTAAAGACGCTTTTCATTATCATTTACATATTCATCAATCAAATTGAATTGTCTACTTATTTGTGAGCAGTCACTTTTGACCTGGAAATAAATAACCAAAAATTTTAGTTTTTCAAATTTGACAATATAATTTTTTTGGCATTTATTGCTGTATTAATATTTTGGTCGAAAAGTATAAGTTATAATTTTTTTGCGAAATTTGAAGTCAACAATCCTCTTGTCGAAATTTAAATTATCTGTATAAGAAACAGTTTATGGAAAAGAGACATTTTCTTCATCGCTACTCATTTTGCAACAAATTCGGCAGAAAATACGGCTTTAAAAAATATAGAAAACTTTTCACCAGTTTTATTTTCAAGAACAAAACAAATTTTGCAAAACTTTTATTGAGAATTTTTTGTGCTAATCTAAAATTTTTAACAAAAAATGTCTGGTGAAAAATTTTCTTTGAAATATGCCCTATTTAAAAAAAAAATACATTGATAATTTTAACGCTCTAATTATGATTATTTTTGATTTAAAAATGAAATAACCATTTGGCAATTTTGAAGTTAAACATAAGGCCAGAAATACGTTTAATCTCTACCGTATAAAAATTTAAAATCCAAAATTATTTTTCCGGGAGACTCTTATTATCCTTTTTGTGCAAAATTGAAAATTCCAAGACATTGCATTATTCAAATAACATTCAAATCTCCTGGAATGTCTGATAACGGATAAACTGTTTTCCTCTGACCTTGACCCTGAAAATATTTGACTGTAAAACCAAGCTAAAAATAAAAAACTACGAAAAATCAAATCGCAAACTTTGTTACTTTTTATGCAAAAACGGGTCGTCTGCCGGCAAGCAGGTGGATCACTCCCCCATTTTAAATGCAGGAATTCTTTGAGGTTAAGGAGGCAAGCGAAGCCTTTCTTAGTTTTATTTTCTATCGGTCCCCCGCTTCGACAAAATTGAATTCAAGTTTTGCCAAGATAAAGAAAAAAATATAATTAAAAATGGATGGCTTTGTTGCAATAAAGAATTAACTCCCAGAGGTCACTTTTGGGTCAAGTCGCCACTTGAACTGATAAATATGATATATTTTAACTCCAAGAGGTTAACGTCTTCCCACGGCTTGGGACCGTGACTGATAATCAATTTGGAGTAATTAGAATATTAGCCAACATCCACTCTAATCAAGCGAGCGGATTTAAGGGGGTAAACAACCGTGAACTTTCATTATAATTAAGGGGCTCGGAACAAATCATCAAAAATTTTTATAAATTAAAAAAAAAATTTAATAAAGAAATAACACGTTTCCTCAAAATTACATTATTTTCGATATCCTGTTCTCAAGTTCAGCCAATCTTTTAAATGCTTGCTAATTCTATAGCGCGTGTTCGCATCTCACTTTTGTTGTCTAAGTGATTGTCTCAGTGATTGTTTGAGTGATTAAACGCCGATCAACTTTGGCGGTCCCAATATCAAGACTCTTGGCTATAATTACACTCAAGACGATAACTAAGACAGCATTAGTGGGATCCGAACACGCCCTATAGAGATAGCAAGCATTTTTAAGATTGAGTTAGGTCGGGAAAAGGAATTCCTACTATCCGGCTTGTGAAAAGAAATCGGCAGAACTTTATTGGATTGCAATGAAAATAAACAATCCGATTTTTGAACAATCCGATCAAATATATGCGTTATTCTGGTATCAGTTAATCCGATATAATCAAAATTTGAGATGATACAGTCCGATATAGTTATTTTAAATTCTTGACTTAAAAAGTTTGAGTCGATACGACTTATACGATAAATAATAAACTGCAAAACTTATTTCTATTTAACATTTTATCAATTATGGTGCAATTGTGGCCTTTGAAAAATTTTTACGTTGAGTGCAAAAAACATTTGAAATTGTTATCAGCTTCTGCTTAAAAAAATTCGTTGTTGAAATTTTTTTAGAAAAAATAATACAGGTTTTCCAAAACTATATGTATTTTTCTTATTTATCTAAAATTTTGATGGATAATATTGGATTCATCGGATATCTTATTAAATTTCATTTGATTTTTGTTGTTAAAAATATTGGCCTTGAGCTAATCTTTCAAAGAATTCCGGAAAAACTTCTGATTCAGAATCTTTCCTTGAAATTAAAATAAAATTATGAAGCGCAACCTATATTAGGTTACCTGGCTTTTGAGGCAAATATATTGTTTATAAGTGCCAAGCCTGAAGCTTGTTAACAAAGTCGGACAGCTATCTTTGAGAATTGGTTGAAAAATACTCAATATATTATTCTTTTCATATCCCTTTATCACTTTTTGGTTAGAATGCGTAGCCACAACGTTAAAATCACACGTTAAAAGGAGTAGTGGCTACGCATTCTAACCAAAAAGTGATAAAGGGATATGAAGTTCGATTATAACCATATTAGGCCATAAAACTAAGCATGGATTAGTTAAGGGAGTGAGCGTGGCTAGCCAAATTAAGAATAAGAAATATACAGTATATTTTATTTTCCCAACGGAACTTCATCTCAAAAACGTTTACTATCTCTATAGGCTATAGACTATAGCGCGTGTTTGAATCCCACTGATGTTTTCTTACTGATTGTCTTGAGTATAATTATAGGCAAGTGTGCTTGATATTGAGACCGCTAAATTTGATTGGTGTGTAATCACTCAAGCTTAGACAACATCAGTTGGATTTGATCACGCGCTATAGAGATAGTAAACGTTTTTGAGATGGAGTTCCGTTGGGAAAAGAATATATACATATATAAAAATAAACAGTATGTCATATTGTTGCTCATATCTTTAAAGTTTTGCAGAAACCTGATTCACACCGCTGATTAGCCAATGAGCATGAAAATTTGTGAAGCACCTACGTTTTTGTGAATTTAAACGTTCGGATTGGTTTAGGTTGGCTCTCGCAAAATAGTAAGAATATGAGCAAAAATGTGACATGATGTAGTGAAAATATCAACCCTAGAAAATAAAGCATTTTGAAAAACTTTGCCACTCATTTTAACTACTTTTATAAATTGTTAAGACTTTATTGATATATCCGAACGCTTAACGGACAAATCCGCCAAGATCAATCGTTTTTTCAAATATTGCTCATAAATTTGAAAAATTAAAATTCGTGATAATACATTATGTATTCACGTAGCTTTAGGATTGATATATTGCCTAGTTTTTCTTTCTTTATAGTCTAGTAAAGTTTCATAAAATCTACTAAATATAAAAATAGGAAAACTACATTTTGATTAGCTTTCGATTCATCCCAAATCATCGACAGATAGTTATTTTTGAGTGCGAACTGAAATGAATCGAAATCTTATAAAAATGTTGTTTTACTATGAAAAATGCATATAATAAAAATGCATATTAATTATATGATATAATATATATCGCAAACAACCAAACAAATGTAAAAGTAGTAGGATAAATTCTAGATGTTTATTTTTTGAACAAACAAACATATTCTATTATAAAAAAGTCTTTTTGAAAATAATGCAACAAAAACAACGAAAAAAAATAGCTGTCATTTGCTTGTTTTTCTCCGACATCACTCAACACTTAGGAGGTTTTTCAGCATTTGCATTATACGATATTAATGGAAAAATTAAAATTTGTTTAGAATTTTTCAGAGACCTAGATAAAATTTTCGAAAATTTTCAAAAATCCGGGCTTCTCATTGGTCGGAAATCCGGGGCTACCCAATTGCCAAGAATTTTTTTGAGACGACAGCATTTTACACTACGCGCGGCAAAACGCTTTTGAAAGCGCCGCGACCATTGTGACAAACAAATTATTGTGACAAACAAATCAAACATATTATTTTTACCTCACTTTAATTGCGTAGGTCGATGAGAATTGATACTTATTTTTAAAGAGATAAATACTTTTTTACATTTTATTCGATAAATCTTGAAGATAAAATTATTGAAAATGAATAAAGCAAACATTTAATGAGTTTTAAAGATTGAGAGTGATATTTGCCAATTCTTCTTCGGTAGTGATGACTGGCGAAATATTTGAAGTGAAAGTGGCAGATGATATTTTCAAAATCGTTGAAATATTTCCGATTTCGTAAGCTGTAGAGATGGTAGAGCTGAGCTGTTTTTCCTAGGGCGAATCGTAGAAANACACGCTGTTTTGACCAATTTCCGTTTTAAAGTTAGCTGCAAATTCCAAGAATTTTTTTTATTATTTATATTGCTCGGATATCTTAGTATCTCAATTCAGATAATCTGATAATAAAATGTAAAATAAGCAGTAATTCTCAAGTAACCCACGCAATCTGAGCGGATAAAAATCATTTGTTTAATCTGTTTGTCACAATAGTTACCGCTGTGCCGTAGCCGCCTTTTTGAAAGCGCCTTTGCCGCGCGTAGTGTAAAATGCTGTTGTCTCAAAAAATCCTTGGCAATTGGGTCTCGGCATTTTAAATTTCAATAAATGCCATTTTTCTTAGAAATTTACGACATTTTTGCATAAATCGTCAAAAAACTTCGAATATGTCGTCCCAATTAATTTATATTTTTTAATCATAAGCTCAGACTAAGCTGCTCAGTACGTAAAAGATTCGGGCTAAAAAATGTATAACATGTCACAATTTCCGCAGAACGGTTTTCTATAATCGATTTTGCGCAGGTGGAATGAGAATTTTCTGATTTAAATGCTATTTTTGCAGACACTTACATTCTTATTCTAGTAGTATTACTTACATATTCTAGTACATAAATATTGATTTTTGGAATTCGGCATGTGAAAGAAAAATTATCCTCATCCTCGAAATAACCCCGTTTTCAACTCGAATTAAAATCCAAGAAGGTCGAATAACCTGTAACAACCTAAGGTAGCTTCATAATCATAGATTTTAAGATCGTTGAAATTATATTTTTTTAACTATCAAATTTTTTTTTCGTTGATTAGCTAGATAAGTTTTAAAATCATTTATCAATTAATTAAATTACCAAGGTCGTTAAATGAAAAACCGATAAAATAAGCGATTAAAAAACGGTCGCACAATTCTGAGTACACTTATCCCCTTATAACAACGCTATAAATACATTTATAAATAACCACTAAATTTTTTGATATGACATTTTATTACTTGTTTCTTTCAGGTAATTTGTTACATAATGCCGTTACATAATGGCTTTACATAATGCATAATTACTTAAAAAAAATCATTCATTTGCTTTAGGTAGGTATGAATCATGATTAACAAGATTTTATACGTCTGAATATCTATGTGGCAATTTAATTATTTTCGAAAAGTGATTATTAGTCTGAAGTAAATTATCTATTACAAGGAAGGCCCCAATATATATTGCCGAATTTGCAAATATCGCCGAGAAAAACCTTAGCAATATCACGATTTTAAGCTCAATTGCCACAAGTGCCCAGAAAGCCGATAGAGGCAATATAGCAGAAATTGCTTGGGCGTTTGAGGGCGATTTTCATTATCAATTAGTAATTGGCAATTAGTTTGAGCAGACGTGGCCAAAGCCAAAAGAGTTTGTAGGCTTGGATTGAGCTTGGCTTGGTCATTTCTGAAATTTTAAAAGCTTGGCTTGATTGACCTTGGCTTGAAATTGACTTGGCTCGACTAAGTGGCTTGGCTGGATTTTCTGGCATGGCTTGATTTAAAAAAAAAATCAAGCTTGACCAGAAAATTCTAGTAAATACAAGCCAAAAAATCAAGCCAAGTTACCGAATCAAGCTAAGCCAGAAAATCAATCCAAGTGAAAAAATGAAACTAAGCCAAATCGGTTGGGAATAGGATATCGCCGAATTTGTTTTGAAAAAACTTTCGGCATATTGAGCCTGTAGTAGATCATAGCCTTAAAAATCTATTACCACGCCCTAAAAGTACATAAAACGTTATAAAATTATAGTATAGTATCAATGTGATTAATCAACCGAAAATACATACGTTATTTAAAATTTTTAATATGAAAATTTAATCGGTCAATTAAATTAATATCAATAAGTAACTTATTGAGTAACTTTTATGGTGTGTTATTAACAATAATTTACTTTAACTTATAGTGTAAAATATGACTAATGACGCACCATAAAACAGGTTTTACCATTTAATAAGCTTATTACCGGATAATAACAATTTATTTTATAGCACGTTTAATGCAGCATTGTGTAAGCTGTTTGCGTATAAAAAACAGTTTCGAAAAAGCCACGACTTTTATTTGGATCATAAATTTGTATTTGTCTGGTTTCGAATCTATATCTATCACGGTACTTGCTGGGGGCTTTCAGTGAAAGCCTTTCACGCAACTTTTTAAGCCAAAATTTTTATTTAATTCCGCCTTTGAAAACGACTCATCCAATTGAGTTCTTAGATAGCTCAACTTGAGTACAAATATTTAGAGAAAAATAAATCAAAAATGGTCCGATTCTGACCAATTCTTATATATTTTATCATTTACTAGATATTTGTGCTCAGTTTTAGCTATCTTGAAACTTAATCAGATGAGTCGTTATCAAAAGCCAAATTATATAAAAATGTTGGCTAAAAAGTTGCATAAAAGCCCAACAAGTACCTTAATAGATATGTTCGAAAGAAATTCAGTCAGCATCCTAAGTTATTTAGCGCGTGATGTAGAAAAAAATTAAATGTTCAACTATTATTGTGTGAAATTTTCAAAAAAATTTTAACGAAATTCATTACATGTAAAAAATGTGAATTGATTTTTCAACATGTTTTTCATTTTTTTTTATATTTCATTAAAAGTTCGTTTCGCGTTAGCATCTTTCATATTTTTGAAAATTAATAAAAGTCAGTTTCAAGACCTCACAGATGTGTTATCTAGACTCTAGATTCTAGAGTGAGCAGAAATTATTATGTGTGGGCGATGAAAAGTTGAAAATTTTGGCCCACTGTTAAAATAGTGCAAAACTTTTGTGATGTTTTTGATCATTCAAAAAGGCCGATGTATTCGAACAAAATACGATTTGTATTGGCATAGTTTAACGTAGATTTAAAAGTGCTTCTGCATTATCTTAACATGATCAATAAAAATTGATCTCCCATTTTAGTACGACAATGTGAACAAGACTTGGGACTCCCCCAAGTTGGGAGGGATGTGAACTGTTTTTATTTTGAGCAGTTTTGTGACGTAAATAGGGCACTCATTATCGGGTTTTTTACTTGTTTTTCTCTAAATATTGCGTAAATCAATTGTTCAAAATTCTTTCTAATAATATACTAATTTTTTCAGTAAATAATTATGGTACCTTAAATTTAGACAACTAAAAGAATTATTCGAACCATGGCCGAGAGGGCACAATGTTTGCGGTTTGTCTGACTAAACATGAATTTTCTCTTGCCTTAAATTTTGAGTTTTCACATTTTTTGAGAAAAATTTTTATCCTGAAAAAATCACCTTTATTTCAGAGGAGAGTTTATTTGTATTCGTTTGTTTTTCGAAACTAATTTCTTGCCGTCAAGTTACTATCTACACGTTTTGAATTTCATTTCTACGAAACTCATTTTATCTGATAACTAGGGAGCCCACCATTGAGATTAACAGACAAACAGGATGGATTGTTCTAAAACTTCTCGAAGGCAAAAGATTAATAATGTATAAAATTCAATAATGACAAAAAAAAGTTTTGGTCAATACTTGATCGAAATAAAGCGATGTTCCAATCAGCACACCATCGATGACCAAAGAATTTCTCTTGTCCAGCATTCCATGTTTTTTCAAAGAATCTGTATATTTTTTGCTTTCTGAAAATCGTTTGTCGATAAACAGTATCACATACTGTTTGTCGCATTTTCACTGCTATTGCAACAACCCTCATGTGGTCAACGAATTTGTATCATCTACTGTAGTTCTCTTTGTAGTTTTACCGCTGCGCACCCTAAACATGGCCCATATTAGATAAGGCAATAAAATCGATACCTATTTATACTTTTGAATTTATTTATTAGTAGATATAGTAAGTGGGGGGGAATTACAAATTTTCCCCACTCTTGGACCGCTACCAAGATAAATATTGACCATGGGAATTTTGGTCGTATACTTGAACTGTTGACCAATTT
>SCLH01001439.1:4128-22367 GCA_004367855.1 Oikopleura vanhoeffeni
ATCAATAGAATATGCGATTTTTCGATTTTCGACTTTTCAA
Source organism: Oikopleura vanhoeffeni (assembly GCA_004367855.1). Lineage (NCBI taxonomy): Eukaryota > Metazoa > Chordata > Appendicularia > Copelata > Oikopleuridae > Oikopleura > Oikopleura vanhoeffeni. The sequence goes on from SCLH01001439.1 coordinate 4,169, forward strand.
TCTGAAAGTTTTACTGAAAAAGTTTGTAATTTTCGAGAAAAACAGAAACAGTTTTTTCTATTTTTCTTGGCGCTCAATTTAGTACCAATTTTAGGATCATAAGTGTTAGGAATATTGTCTGTAACTCACAATATTTTTGTATGTTTAGTTAGCTCAAACGAACTTGTCGCAAATCTGAAATTTTCGTTTTTCAATCATTTTTTTGCATAGGTTAAAATATTCTTGGCACCTCAAAATTGAAAAATCAACAGAGGAGATTTCGTTTTATCAGTGGTAAAAATATCAAGTCTATAACTAGCATGTCCACCAATCGATTTTCGGCCAAAATCGACCAGTTAGGGTTGATTTTCCAATTATAGGGGTTTATGTGGAATTTTATTGCGCTTCTTGTGGTGAGCATATTTTTTTTCATAATTTTTTTTCCATTTTGCAATATATTATTAACCCCCAAGAAGTTTCGGAACAATCCACCCATTATTTCTATAAGTCGAAATTAATGGTGGACATGCTAAAGTTGACAAACCCTAAAACTCCGTTGGGAACCCCCTTTGTTAATGATGTACGCTCGGCCAATCAGCGAATTCTAAAATTTTAAAATTTCTCTAGTTTTAATCGTATTTTTCCCCCCACATTACTCAAAATCCCCGAAATCTCAGCTAAATTTGATTTAATTAATTAATGGAGAAAAAGGTTATTTTTGGTAAAATTAGAATATTGGAGTTTCAGGTCAACTTGACATCTGATTGGTCCATAAGCGATGCTCAAACTTTTCTTCATTATAATTGTAGATTTTGGAAAAGCGCGTCCCTGATTGGTGCTAATAATGACGCATTTAGTAGTAGGCATTTCATCGATAAAAATCGTCTTTATTATAATTGTAGATTTTGGAAAAGCGCGTCCCTGATTGGTGCTAATAACGCATTTAGTAGTACGCATTTCATCAATAAAAATCTTCTACCATCATTGGACCGTAGCTCAATATGCCTGGGTGGCTCAAAGCTACAATTGACTTTTAATGCAAAACTTGAAAATGGGCACAATTGTAGAAATGAGACAAGAATCTACAATTATAAGAAATTTAAAACTGATGTTCAAAATTTCTGTTAAATTTGGTGAGCGGTTAATAATCAGCACATCAGAGGATAGTTCGAGGGGTTTCTTAAACTCCCGTAGTGACCGACAATCTCTGACCCGTAGTGTCTTTGCGCCATCGATGGCGCAGCGCTTGAATTGAGCATTATAACCGAACATTCATTATCAACATATATTTCTCAATGATAATCAATTATTCAAATAATTTTCTTAAGTCCTATAAAAACAATTGTTAAAAAAGTTTATAAAAAGTTATCAAATGGAATAATAAAATTAAAATCTTTCTTATTTTTGCCGATTCTCAGAAACAAGTGCATATGATAAACACGAATTTAGGGTTAATTTGACATTTTCATATTTCAAATATTAAAGCCGCCAAGCCAATTTGGGTATTGCATCTCAGAAAAATGGAATGTTTCATTACCATTCTCATGTAAATAATATTTTTTAAAAACTATGGATTATCTCGCGCATGAAAATAATTTATCAATCTCTCTTCTTTCTTTTGCCTACGCATTATTATGTTATCAGTTTTCCGGAAGTTTGGTCTTCTAGAAATGCTCTATTTGAGCGGAGGTCAATTTAAAATGCAATAAAAGTCTTATAAATTCCTGACGATTCTTTTAAAGGGTCTTTCCACGTAATTTGAGTAATTTTGAAAGAAAGGCATATTAGTAATTTGAAAAATGTACTCAAAATTACGCTCAAAAAAATCAGGGTCAACTTCAAACGTTTTTAAAGACCATTTTTCTCATTACATCAAAGTCGAATAAATCACGTGACGAAATAATTCAAAAAATAAGGTTTGAAATATGTCATAGATGAATCCTTATTTTTCGAAAAATAAGATCAACGTGACGTGTTTTGGAAAATAATATTATTGTTCAAAACTCTTAAATTATGTGTTTATTGGCCCAAAAAATTTTTTCGGCGTAATTTGATCACTATTTGTTTACTTTCACAAAACCTTATTCCTATGTTGAAGGTCACGTGATCGTTTTTGGTCTTTGGTGTAATGAATAAAAAAGTCTTAAAAACTTTTAAAGAACCACTTCACTTCTTTCAAAATTGATTTAAGTAATTTTGAAAAAAACAGTACTATTTTTGGCCAACATTATTCCTTGAATATACGGTCACGTGATCACTTTGGGGCTATGGTGTATGGGAAAAAAGTCTTAGAATTTTTTTTTGGTCCGCTAAAGGGGTTGTGGGTGTAGAATGTTTGAATGCTGGGGGAAAATAGCCCCTTCCTCCAGTTTGGACTGGAAGGTCGGATAACGGGCAGCTTAGAATAAATGAGAAAAAAAATACTGGAGACTAAACTTTCTATCAACTGCAAGTAATTTTTTGATTCTGGTGAGGGTGGCTCACCAGTGCCGTACTGAAAAAACCGGTAAAAAATATGTTTCTCAATTCACAAAAAATTGTTAATTCTCGTCAATTTTGCTTTAAATTGATTCAAAACAAAATGTTCGTGAAAGTACGACGTCTTCAAATAATTACAGGGAGGTCCGTTTAAAAAAATCTCTTTGATTTTTAAACGGTAAAAATGAAATTCAGAAATTCTCTTTTAAAATCTGAATAATCTCGGTCAATTTTGTTCAAAAATTGAATAAAACAGAAATATTAAGAATCGTATGAAATGTTGCCATACATTACCCGGAAAATCGTTGAAAAATTATTCTCTGTTTGTTTTAAACGTTAAACAAAGAATTTATTGTGTATAACTCCCATCAAAGTTTCTAGCAAGCAGAGACGAGAAGAACGCCCACGCTGGAAAGTCTCACCAATCAAACATATTCATTATTTTGAACCAATCATACATTCATTCATACTCCAACTTCATTTTTTCATTACTTTAAGAACAAATTATGTTATTGACGGGTTTCTAGATAATATATAAACTATTTTGTTCCACCCAGCATTCTTTACACCCACAAACCCCTTAAAGGCTTTTTTTTGATGATTAAATTTTTTTTGCAAAAATAAGTACTGTAATACAGTAAAAATTTTCGAAAAAAACGCACAAACGTCAATTATTCAAATTGTCGATCGATCACTTTGTAAAAATTTTTCATTCATACATGATTAAGGGTCCTTAATTGCGATTAAAGGCATTGCGCCATCGATGGCGCAAAAGACACTACGAGAGTTAAGGTCCTTTGGGTCAAGTTTAGAATATTTTCGACCATTTTTTTGAGTTTTTGAGAAGATTTGAGTATTAAGCCCAAAGTTCGTAAACATTTGTCGAGTCCATCAGAAGATAGCTTTAGAGGCTACTAAGATCACTTAGAGTCAACTTGAATATTTTCGACAATTTTTTTGAGGTTTTGAGAAACATTTGGTTTAAGCCCAAAGTTTCATTAAAATTTTGTCGAGCAAATCAGAACATAGTTTTAGAGGTCACTAAAGGATACTAGAGTCAACTTGGAATATTTTCGACAATTTTTTTTGATCTTTTTCGGTCGTTGTTATTTATATCTGGAAGTTTCAGAAAAATCGAATGTCAGGTTTTCGAGTTGATTTTGACTCAATCCCGGCGGGACACCCTAGCTATGAGTCATAGGCTATGACTCATAGCGTATCCCTCTGACCTCCCAAATAAGCTGTTTTGACCACTAGGGGCAACATTTTTCAAAAAGGGCTACGCTGGGATGCGCATTCATATTTGAAAGTTGAATTGCAAATAACAAGAAAAAATGATAAGAAATGAGATATAAATCGAAGCGGGCAAAACGATGACGTAGGCCAGATACTTGAGCATCGTTTCCGACAAGAATGTAACTCGTGAAGACAAACTGTGACTTGTGTTATCACGTGATATGGTCTACCTTGCTTTCTCACTATATTTCTAGAACTAAAAATTAAAATTCTAGAATTTTCAATGTTGGATGCAAAAAATATTACCATTTCAACTTTCTTATGAAGAAAAATAAAAATTCCAACTGCTTTAAGCTTCTCAAACAACGTTCAAATAGAAGGCCACAATTGTGGCTCTGGTGCCTTGGCGGAACTTTTTTTTATATGCTCACAAGGGTTAAGAGTTGTACTACGTATTTCAAAAAATAAATCAATTCTAAAGCCAGGTTTCTCAGAAACTTCACCTGAAAATGTGTAAAAAATAGCTCAATTATCGTCCGCCACATCCTAAGGGGGTATGCGACTCTAATTTGACATTTTCTCTGTGTAATATGCTGCAAACTAAGAGCTTATGAGAAAAACCGAAAAAGTTTATTTGTAGATCTATCTTTAATCTTGCGAAATAGTCACCAATAGTTACAGTATCGTAACAAGATGATTTTTTCCAAACTGCAAAATCTATCTCCTCCCAGACCATATATCCAATTGAGCTCAAATTTTAACATATCAAGTGACCATAGCATACCCATCTTTCAAGGTGGGATTTTTTTGGTCCCGCCACTGACCAATTTTAGGACGCCGAAAAACCGACTTTTTTTGACAATTTTAAACTTTAAAATCTATCTTCTCCGAGGATACATTCGAAAAATGGCTCAAATTTTTACAAAGTATTCTTCAGAGTATACCTAATAGATTAAGGTGGGCTTTTATGCCATTTCCGGCTGAAGTTCGAAATATGAATTTTTCAAGGTCACGTGAAAAAAATTCCGAAAAAAATGTGCTTTGATTTTCTCGAAAATAAGCCCAAAAGAAAACCACGGAAACACTGATCAGAAAGTTGATTTAGTCAAGATGATATTTTCTAGTTGTAGTGGTCAAATTCAAGCAAACGTTATTTTTCAACTTTAGTTTTAAAAAAATACTTAGAAAAAATAGAAAATTGCCAAAATTTCGAAAAAAAAATTGGATGCTTTGGTTGGTAGTATACTTTGTTATCACCGCAAATCAATTTGGAGCATTTTTGATGTCTCTAAGGCTTTTATTAAATCTGGTTTCCATACCCCCAAATAAAGGCAAATATGGTATTACTAATACCGTATTAAAATTCTCAAAAATTGAATATTTTTTTAAAAAAATATCGTTTTATCCATACTAATATTAAAATAAGATATTTTGAAATTTCATTCCCGAAAAATTATTTTTGCTCCAGATATGTCCAGAATGGTATTTTTTTTGAAAATTTTACTCAAAACACTTTCCTTGAAACTGGCTAATGTGAAATTTCAATTTCAGATTTGGGTCAAAAATTATTTTTTCGGAAGTAAGACTTAAGCAGAAAATTGCCTTTCAATCAACTCGTCATACAATTTTAACCTATTATCGGAAAAAAATTTAGGTGATATTTTTAGATTGACATTGTTAAATTTTGAAATGAATTCTAAAGAGAAGTTTCTGCGATCATTTAATCCATCATTTGTGGCTGATTTAAAGTGGCTTGAGCTTTTCAAAAGGCGCTATGCCTCGGAGGGTTAAGAATGTTTTCTCATGGCAGCAAAGTACAGAAATATTTGAATAATGAGGTTTGGAATATGTCATAAATTAATCCTTACATCTTGAAAAATATGATCACGTGACGTTTTTGGAATATGCCGTTATGTTCAAAATTCTTAGATTATGTGTTTATTCGCCCTCAAAATTTCGGCGTAATTTGAGTACTATTTGTGTACTTGAAGGTCACGTGATTATTTTTGGACTTTGCTGTGAGGGAAAAAAAGTCGTTAAAACTTTTAAAGATGCTTCTCACTTTTTTCAAAAAATGATTTAACCAATATTAAAAAACACTTCTATTTTGGCGAACCTTATTTCTTAAATATACGGGCACGTAATTATTTTTGGTATAATAAAAAGAAGTCTAAGATTTTTTTTGATTACGATCAAAGGTTTTTTTGGTGATTCCAAAAATTTTTGCAAAAAATAAGTACTGTAATACAGTAGAAATTTAAAAAAAAAAGCACAAACGTGAATTATTAAAATATTCGATCCATCACTTTGTAAATGCTTCATTCATAAATGATTAAGAGTACTAAATTGCGATTAAAGGGCATATGGTCACGCGTGAAAATTAAAATGGAGTTCTTTTTGTTTATGTTCTGAAAAAATTTAAGAGAAAATTATTCTTATCATTTAAGGGGGTACACGTCATGAACTGAGGCTCAAACAAAAAATTCTTAATTTTATTCTTAGGTTTTTTTTCTGAAAATATGGACAATTTCAAGTTAGTTGGTGGTATTTTCATCCCCATACTTTGCCTAGAAAGTACTTTTTTGAAATTTTGAAATATTTTTTCTGAAAAAAAACCATTTAAACCAAAATTTCTTAATTTTGAAAAATGAAAAGTACAGTTTTCGAAGAGAAAAAAACTTACAAATGTAGTTCCGGTAGTAAAGCCCTCCGCGAGGTCATGAGCTGCTGTTCAATGTTTCAAAATTGTGACTAACAAATCCAGGCAGAAATAGGCTTTTGCGTCAGGCTCTTAAAACCAGCTCAAAAAAAACGATAGTCACAGAACTGCGTGCGTTTCTTGTAGTTCATAAAATCTAAAAATAATTTTTCTATCCTCAATACTAACGGAGGAATAGGCTTTTTTTTACAAAATATGACTCTACTTTGAAGCTCATTCCTGATTGGTCGAGCAATCAGTGATCTTCAATTATAATTTAGGATGTGAGATTTATGTTTAATTAATCTACTAGGTTGAACAATTAGGTTTCACAATGTATAGTTTTCCAGATATTTGCCCTCAGAAACCATGAAAACGCCATTTCCCATGACGGGTACCCCCTTTAGCTTGAAATTTTAATTTTTTTAAGGCACTTTCATAATTGGTTTTTAATTATGGACATGCTTGCAAGTGATTTTAAACTTATTTTTTATTCCCAAAGATATACATTTGTAATTCTCTACAATAAACTACATCAAAAATAATCTACAATGAACTATTTTCAATAGACTATCCTCGTGATTATTCGTGTCAAATTTCAATCCATTCATTCAAATTCCTATCCTAGATAGTTTATGCTGATTACTTTAGAATGAGTTTTTTAGCAATGCCATTCGATGAAACTACACATTTTTGCTTATATTCTTATTTTTTTGAAGGAGCAACCCTAAACCATTCAAAACGTTTAAATTCACAAACACAGATTCAAATGCTTAGGTACCAATAAATTGACCAATCAGCGGTGTCAATTAGGTTTCAGCAAAAATCTAAGTACATGAGTGTATATGAGCCAAAATTTGACATACTATATTATAATATACCATATTATAATATTAACGATAATTTGATTCAAAAATTTATGGTCTCTGCCTTAATAAAAACTCAAATATTCTACAATCGAATTTGTTAGACATTGATTCAATTGCTTTCTCAGAATGAATACAACTATTTTTGTGTTGACAATTGTATTTGAAGTAATGCTTGAAAAGTAAGGAAATAATTTTTTACAAGATTTTAACAGCTTTAACATTTTTTAATCTACTAAATAAATCTAAACTACAGGCATGATTAAATTTCTACACATGCATTTAATAATTAGTGATAACCACGGTCGATTGAAAATACGAGAAAAAAGTTACTAACATTTCCAACCGACCTCTTATCAAGTTAAAAAAATATAAATCATTAAAGGGTCAATTATATCATCGACAAAAATACATGTGCATTTAGAATAAAAGTGAAAAATTAGAAGTTTATTAAAAATTAAGGTTGGAATTGATTCAAATTTCGTTTATAAAGGGAAAGAATTGGGTTTCCTCGTTTGAACATTGGGACGTATGATCGTGCAGATTGAGTACAGCAACCAGCTTCTTGAATTTCTCGACAAAATGAACCTAAAACGACACCTGCAAAATCGATATTAAATTAGTCGAAAAAACAGGCAAATCATATGTAAATAATAATTTATTTTTCGCATGTCCGCCGTTTTTAATAACCCTTCAAACAAAATAAAAAAGTATTTATAGGTAAATCATTTGTTTGTATTTTTGCTAGCTCTAGAAGAAATGCGAGGTATTTATTGAAAAACACTTTGTTTTAAACACATACGTATGTGATTTACCAATTCTTATTGAAAATAAAGCTTTGACAAGTCACTCTCTGCAAAATTATGGATCTGCTTACCATGAAATTATTTTCAGACAGTTTTTATCGGTGAAAGATTAATCTACATGTAGTTATTATCACGACAATATATTATTATTAAGAATGAACTTTATTTCAATTTGAGAATTGGTCAAGAAACCAAGAAAAGTCGAAATACATCTTTAATGGTGGCTAAAAGTCAAGGAATAAATTTTGAAAATTTGCCTTTTAAAAAAATAATGAAAATACATTATTCTTAAACTTTGAAAACACTGGAAACATGAAACTCGAAAATTCATTTCTTATTCCAGCCTGTTAGACCTAACTGTATTCATGGTTATCTGATTTCCTTGCTAAAAATTAACTTTCACCGAAGTTTTTTCAAATTTGTTTTTCGTACATTCAATTTTTATCGTCTCATATTTGCATCAAAATCTCTCTGAACTTTCCAAAAAATTAAAATCGATGCCTAATTGACTTTCCAAATCATCAAAATTAACATCTACGCATGTTTTGCAGGATTGAACAACTTCTTCCATACCTTTATCCCAAGGGCACCCGACAGCGAATGCAAACAACATAGAAAAAAGCATTATCAATTTGGTCATTTTTTCTGAAAAAAACGTATTAAAAAATATCGAAAGAATGAAAGTTTCGAGATTTGGTTTATCTGATGGTCTCACTTTCTCAACCTTTTAATTTATATACGGCGGGCGGGGACATTAAAACGATGAATAATTAAGTTCATCGTGTTTTGCAACTGCTATAGCGCTTATATACATGGTTAAAAATCATAGTTGTAAACACAGAAAAAACATGTTATAACTAGTTACTTCTTAAGAAACCTTGAGAATTTTAGAAAACTTTGTTCTATAAAATACTGATGGTTTATTTTTCTTTCAACTTTGTTTTTATGAGTCAAAGGTCAAATGTAAAGAAGTGTAGTGTAAAGAGCTGAAATTCACATCATACTTTTTAGCAATACAGTCTTCGCTCCTTAACTGGTACACAACGCCCTAACTGATACACTTTTTGAGGTCAAATTGAGAATTCTATATTTAAAACAAACCAAACTGCTCGCTGTATTTGTGTTAACGCAAAAACGCAAAAACTTTTTCATCTGAATTCAAATTTAACTACAAAATTAAGGAGATTGTGGGTGCAGTAGTTATTCTCTACCATGGTCTCACATTCGGTTATTATTTTTCTTGTATCCGACGCACATGATAAATCAATTGAAAGCAAAAACAAGTTAATTATTGTCAGATAACTATTTCTAGAATACGGATTTTCTTGCACTAAAAATATTTAATTCAATTTCTAGACAAAGGATCGCCTCAAATTACGCGAGAATTATAAAAAAATTATTTCTATTCAGTAGACATCAATTTCCCATAGAGTATCAAGAATATTATCAGAAAAAGAGAATAAAAATCGCATGTACCATTTGTGTGGTATTCAAAGGTTTGTTAAAAATTTACATTTTTCCTATATTTAACCCCCACCTGCATTTCTGTGTTTTAAAACAGAGATCAAAAATATTTTGGGAAAGTATCATTTTGGCCGGTAGAATTTCCGAACAGACCCCCGAAAGTTCCCCTTATTTTTAATTTCAAGAATTTTGGTGAGTTTCAAAATTTTCTCATCAGACCGAAAATGCATTATTTGGATGCATTTTTTTGTTTTTTGCAGTTAAAACAGCACTGGCACACGATAATATTTTTCAAATATACAAATAAGGTTAAGTTTCGGAGAGAAAAATTTTTGCATCATTAATTTTCACACTCGGCACCACCTGGTGGTGTAGTTGGTGGTCAAAATTTCAATTGACGATTTGAGCAGGAGCGCGTCGTGCGCAAAAAATTCCATCAAGTACACATTGTGGCCCGTAAAATTCTTCAAAAGAAAGGCAAATCAAAAGTGGTCGCTGGCCATATCTGATTTAATTTTTTGAAAAGAAACATTTTTCCGCCTACGAATTTTCACCATTTTTAATGGATTAATTTTTCCATCAAACAACCAAAAATTTTTTTTCTTACTTATTCAAAAATAATTCATTTTGTTTAAACCCAAATTTCGTTGCGGTCACGCTCGTGCGGTTTTTAATTGAAAAAAAAATATTTATCTCCTTTTTATTGAGTTTAAAGCCATAAAATAGAGTTTTCAAGAGCAATTTTCTGACCAACAGGGAGCCCAAATTTTTTTTTCATCATTTGGATAATTTTATTTGGTTGAGAAAGTCCCGGTGCACACCTTAAGTCATGTTTCATAGGTAGCAAATACAAGTGTGTTTTAAAACACTCAGTTGCAGGTGGGTCATATAACATTGAAAACAGGTGGGGGTTAACTATAGACTATGGTTATGAATTTTCAAAAAAATTATTTTAATTCAGAAGACATAAATTTAGATAAGATAAAAAAAATAATTTCGTCCGAGAAATGCAATCCCGTAACCCCTGAGCCTATATCTAAGATTATGCCTAGGTAGGTCTAAAAACTAACTTTTTTCTTGTGTCTGTAGAAAAGATAAAAATGTCACGTCTTACGGGATGTTACATACCAAGAGAAAGATGAATTTTCATTGCGTTCCAAAATAAAATTTGAAAAAATTTATTCGTAAGTAGTAAATAATGACCCATTAAAGAGCAACAAGAAGTATTGCTTTTGTGGACCGTTATTCGCCTATTTTCGCCGAGAACTGGACGGTATATATTTGGCTTAGTTTTTTCACCAAATGTAATCGAATCAACAGAATGTAGTTCAGTCACTTCCGCGACGTCACATTTCTATAATTTTTTACAGACACAAGAAAAAGTAAGTTTTTAGACCTACCTAGGCATAATCTTGGATATATAAGCTCTTCTTTGGACGTTATTTACAGAAAGTTCAGACCATTTGGAGTTTCAATTTTTTCTGCATCAGGACGTTGAAAGGTTAAATTATTACATCCGACATTTTGAATTCTAGAATTTTAATTTTTTATTCTAGAAAATAAAGTGCGAGAAGCAAGGTTCAGCATATCACGTGATACAAGCTCACAATTGTCGTCACAAATAAAATTTTGTTTGGAATGGATGCGCAAGAATCTTGACTACGTCTTTGTTTTGTAGGATTTGATCTATATTATAGACTATATACTAGAGTATACGATCAATATTATAGACTATATACTAGAGTATATGATCAATCAAAAATGATATTTAAGGAGCGCATAAAAATCATGAGCTCGCAATTTTGAGAAAGTGCTTTTTTCCACAAAATAATTTGTCAACTGTGCTCCAAATGAAATCGAACTAGCGCCTAGGGTACCAAAAACAGCCATTTTGAGGACCTTATCAGTGATTATAGCCCATAAATAAAATTGATAAATTCTGAGCGCATAACTTTTACTAACTAACAATTAGGTATCATTTCCACAAAAATAGAAAATTCTGTTAATACCCCGCTGAATGAAATTAACCAGTAAAAATCGAAAAATGACTTTTTGGCCGGTACACTATATACGTGATAAAAAAACTTTTTGTTATTTTCTTTTGAAAACTCTTAACCAATATCTCTTGGGTCTCAAAACATTGAAATCAGAACTTTTTTCAGCTCAGAACAAAGTTTGAAAATCACTAAATGGCGTGGTGGTATGCCTAAAGCAGTCTAAAATTTGCATGAGAAATCACGATGTTTCATAAAAAATGGTAATTTTCCTATAAGCGATTGCGACTTCTAAATCTTTCAGTCGATATTGTAAAATCAAGTGACCCGTGACAATCTTTAGCATTGCTAAATTCACGTCTTAGAAATAAATTAACATTTTCGTGGAATACTTAAAGGTAGGTAGTCGGTATCTGTACCTTTCAATCACCGCTCAGACACAAAATCTAGCGTTGTAATTCTGAGGTCTCGTTTGTAGATCTAGCTGGTGTCTAACGATTTACATATCAAGCATCTTGTAACATCACAACCACAGTGTGAGTCTATTCTGAGCACTAAACGTTCTTTTAAATCTATCTTCTTTTTAGACCCCACATACAAAGCGTCTCAAAATTACCAGAGTACGGAAGAGTGAGGTCACTAATATGTTAGAGTACCATTTTTTAATTTCGTCTTGATTCTAGAATTCACTTTTGACACGCCGATTTTTACACTTTTGTCGTCTTCCAAAGTGTGAACTTCTCCTAGGACGGGATGTTTCAGAATTTAGACCTTTTTCGACTCAGGTAGATAAATTTAGTGTCGTACAAGTATGTTTTTCTTGGGATTTGTCGAATTTCACCCTGAGATTCTAGAATATGACTATATCTAACGGGAAATTGAAAGTTACGAAAAAAAAGTTCGGTTGTCAGAAACAAAAGTACCCACCAAATTAGAGCTAGAGTTTCACTATCAAAAAAGTTGCTTACAAGCTAATCAAATTTTCTACCATCAGGTCAATTCGATAATTAGGTTACATTTTTGGCTTAAAATAATTGAAATTTCTAGAATTTGATTAGAACATTTTCCGATAATTTAATTGTCATGCATTGTTTTCGTGGTCATATTCACCATAAAAAATGTTCATATCATGGTGGAATACCGGTTTTATCGGGTTAAAGCTAAAAATATTCGAATTTTGAAAATTCTAGATTTTGTTCTAGATTGTCTTGAAAAAAAACTAATTTGCCATCATGAGATTCCTTAGTCAACTTTGTCAATAACCGATATTAATTTATCATAATTATTCTATAAGGGGCTCAAAAAATTACGACACCTACCCCCTTTAATTGAAAATTTTGAATTTCACTTCTGACAAGAATATCTGTTCCTGTATACCAATTAATTTTTGTTTAAACTTTTGTGAGCACAGAGCTACAATAGTGACTTAATTAAGCATACCTAAAATCATTCAAAAAAGGCTAAAAACGGGATCGCAAAATCTTTGCTTTCAAACAGATTATAAAGAATTTCGATCCGGTTAAAAAAAAATGAATTTTTTTCGAATGTTTGGTTCCAGTATTACGGGAATTTGATTTATTAGGATTTTTGCCTATGATTCACTTCCGTAGAAATTAATTCGGAACAAGACATAGAATATCGATGTGAGATTACCCAGTTTTTAGGAAAGTGTTTTGTNGGCAGATATTTTTTTCGGAAGTGAAATTTTTAAATTTTCAACTTCAAGTATCCCATGAAAAATTTGAATTCTGGTTTGAAAATTACAGCAAAAAAATTGAACCTCCCCAAGTCAAAATTTTGTTTCAAAGACTATTTTCTTTAAATCTTACATTTTATTTCAGACAATTTCGCAGGAATAAGTTCAATTTCCATTAAATTTGCCCTACAATTAAAATCGAAGACAATTCAAAAACCGAAATATTAATTTTAGGTCAATAGTCTCAAGTTTTTGAAATTTTGTATTAGGAGTGACTTTCACAAGTAAACGACATGAACTTCTCTAAAAATGATGACTTTATCGGGTTAAAGGTGACTATTTGAATGGTAACTATTTCGAAGTAACTTCTGTATCCGTATCAAATCTACAGGTCTGGTTTTCAAATCCCTTTGCTTTAGATCCCTTTATTGCCCTCTGACAAAGATTTGGGCCCTCAAAAAAGCGGGGGGCGAGAAAACAACGCGGCTTTCAAAAACGACTCAGCCGATTAGGTTCTTAGATAGCTCAAACTGAGCACATCTAAGAATTCGCTGTCTAGTGAATAATAAAACTAGACATAACTCGTTTTCAAACGTCGCGTCGTTTTCTCCCCCCTCCGCTTTTTGAGGGCCCAAATCTTTGCCAGAGGGCAATAAAGGGATATAATTGATGTCTATTAACACTTTTCCATGTAACTTATTATCATGCGTTCACAAATAATTGCACTATTACTTTTGGCAATTTATTTTTTCTATTCAAAGCTTCACCCTTGTTTTCATACCTGGAAAATTGAATTTTGAAACTGAATTTATTTTTCAGATTTATATAAAGTTTTCAGTCTCGAGAAATCGATTTAAAGCAATTATCTGAAGGTCGACTAAAAAATTAATCTTAGGTAATCTGCGTTTAACTGTCCATGTTTTTAAAAATAAAGTATATTGTGTTGCAAATTTGTGACTTTCATAATGCTGGATTACAGATTAACCCAACAAAATTGAAACCTTCAGTCTCCGAATCTTTTGCTGAATCCCGGACCCAGGAACCGGGGTCCCCGGTACTCAGACAGTGACGATTGGCACTGAGTGGTAATTTATCGCGCTCGTTCTCAAAGTAAATTACACACGCATTTTATAAAATTCACAATGCTTAAGTTTTTCACGATTCTATTTCTTTTGCTTTCAAAATTATTTTTGTAACTTTTCTGGTTCGAGAATTATAGCCATTTGGTTTAGTCGTTATCGTGAAAGTGAAATAATAAAATGTGTTATTAAACACGAAAAACATTTCTTCTCAAAATTTTAAAAACTTTTCTCTGTGAAGAATTATTATAGTATTTATATCTGAAAGCAATGAAAATATTTGATGAAACAATCAGAAATTAATATTAAAAAACAGGTTTTTCACATGTCTGATTTATTTGATTTTTCTTTAAAAACAGTTTCACTTTAATCTATTTGAAAAACTTATGTCGAATTAATTTGGCTTCATAACTTAGTATGAATTTGAGACCGTTTGAAAATAATAATATATCTGAAATATTTAGATCTAGAAAGCAAAAATGTCAAAATAATAAACGAAATTTTGCTGCATCCTATTAGGATGATCCTATACTTATAAAACAGTCTAAGACTGTCAGTCGTCACCGATAAATGAAAAATTTATGTTTTTGCTCAAAAACGATGTTTGAGAGAAAATTCACATTACGTTTCCTCTGTCAAAATCTTTTAATTCAAAACCCTGTTTTGGTCAATAAAAGTTTCAGGTAAATAAAAAGATAAAAATTCCAATGTGAATAGCAAATGAGGCCACAGTAGTATATCAATATTACACAGAATTGTTGAGCCTTTAACCCCCTCACACCGTTTGACTATCTGAAGGCAAAAAAAAATTCGGGAGCCAAAACGGCGCAGAAATAACATCGTCAGTGACGATTCGTCACAGACCTTCAATTCAAATATGTCATTGAGTTTGCAATTTTATTTCCAAAAATATTGTTGAAAATTTTAAACGATTAGCCGTTCGAAAGTTATTTTTTCCTACTTTTCTAAAAAAAAGTTACCTTAGGATTTTCGCCAAAATTTCTTAAAAAAATAATTGTGTAAAAACGATACATAATATCGAAATTCTTAGATAGCCAGTTTTTAAGAAAGTATTTGAGGATTTTTTTGATATAAGTTTATTTTTTTTGCAGTCTTTATACGAAGAATAATTTTTTCACAAGTGATTTTTATGAAACTCAAAATAATAAATAAAAATTATTTTTCGAAAGAATTAAACGGCAATTTAACCAAAATACAGCCGACAAAGACAAAACGATCAAATGTAGAACATAAGGTGGTACTGATTTTGAGTTTTCAGCTGATTGGAAATATTTTTCACATTTTACCGCATATATTTTGACGAGCGATCGAGATATCATATTTCAAATTGAGACCAGCTTAATAGCTAAAGTTTCACTTTAATTTGTAACTTATATGTATTGTAAAAAATGTATGGTTTTTCAAGAAATACAAGGTGAGTGAACCTCTCTTTTCTCTCGCAGTTATTCTAGTACAAATTCGAAATTAGTAGTTTACAAACTTCCAAATTTAAAAATGTTACGTGTTGTTCACTTAATTTAATCCTGGATCTCAATCAGTGACAAATAAGTAAATTGATATCCTTCTCAGTTTTCCCGTGATAAGCGCTCAAAGTATTGCCTTTAGATAGGCTTTTGGGTGTGAGGCTAAGTTCTTGTTTCTGGGTGTGAGGTGGTTAAGGGGGTAGCAGCGATGTGGCAGACTGGCGTCAATTTAACTTACGAAAATAATTAGTTGGTTTATTTTTTTGTGCTTATTATCGTTAGCTGAACCACAATAAATGTGTATCAGCTCATTAAAATCATTTTTTATCCATTTAAGGAACAATTTGAGTTCAAACTTTTATTTTATAATTCGTAAAATTTTCGAAAAAATTCAAAGCATTATGAAAATTTTAAGCATTTTTCGTCCAAAATTTTTTCTGATTAATTTTATGAAATCTGTGAATAAAAACGAAAAAATAGCCACTTTAACTTTTTTCATGCATGTCTACATATTTTCTGACTGCTGTTTGAAAAANTTGTAAGCGATCAAGATATCATATTTCAAATTTGAGACCAGCTTTCAATAGCTAAAGTTTCACTCTTTAATTTGTAACTTATATGTTATTGTAAAAAATGTATGGTTTTTCAAGAAATACAAGGTGAGTGAACCTCTCTTTTCTCTCGCAGTTATCTAGTTTACAAACTTCGAAATTTAGAAATGTTACGTGTTGTTCACTTAATTTAATCCTTGATCTCAATCAGTGACAAATAAGTGAATTGATATCTCTCCCAGTTTTCCCGTGATAAGCGCTCAAAGTTTTGCCTTTAGATAGGCTTTTCGGTGTGAGGCGAAGTTCTCGTTTCTGGGTGTGAGGAGGTTAATGAATTAGGAGTGAGAATTTTCAATTTTAAGCTTGAGGCGCTTCATTTGAGAATCAGAATTTGAGGTCAATTATTTTGTTCGTTTTTATTCTAAAAATTTAATCTATCAAACTTATTTCATTTAGAAATCTGAAAAATTGACCTCCAGCAGAATCAAACTGCAATTTTTACAAGGTACCAGTTTTTTATAGTAAAAAAAATCTCCTTAAAAATCCGGCGGCGGTAAAAAACGCAGGCCAAAATTTTTATATTTAAATTGCATTAAAACGCTAAAAAAAATTTTCAAAAAACAATTTTCACTACCAAAAATTTTTGTACTTAAAACATTTTTCAAAAAAATTTCCAAATTTTTTTTTGACACTTTTTTCGTCAATTTCTTATTAAATGAAAACTCCTCAATTATATCAGGGTTGCAAAAGGGATCATCCCCGACCGCATTTTTCATCCCCATCTCATGATGATCTTTTCCCCGTTCTATCTCCTAAAAACGGAATCCATCCCCAGAAGATACGGATCATTTTATACCAAAATTTGAAAAAATATTATTTTTTCGATGGGATACTGGAAAATTAAATGGGGGTTCAGGTCTTAAAGGGTAATTTTACAGGGGGTGACCGTTCTAGAATGCAAATTGAATGGGAAGCACCCCGACCAAAATTAGAAAAATGTAAGCTTTTTTCATTCATAATTGTTCTTCATTCTAGGTTTGAAACATTTTTGTCCTATTCTGATTACGAATTTTGATCATCAAAATATCGAATTTAAAACTCAAATTGAGCCGCTTTTGGACTTTTGCAAATTCATAATCAAAAAATTTAATTTGAAATGATTCAATTTTTCGTTAATAATTATCAAAATCAATAATATACAAGAGGCCCGATATCGCCGAAAAAATATATGGAATTTCAAGAATTTTAGCTGAAATCCTGCCACTCGTGCCCAGTGTACACGGTACCAATATTTTGTGAACACTTAAGCCCCTTAATATAAACCTATCTTGAAAGGGTTAGTTTTACTCGTGCCCTGTGTACACAGTACAAATATTTTGTCTACACTAAATATAAACCTATCTTGAAAGTGTTAGTTATACTCGTGCCCAGTGTACACTGTACTAATCTTATGTCTACACTAAATATACACCTATCTTGAAAGTGTTAGTTATACTCGTGCCCAGTGTACATAATATTGAAATTTCATTATTACCAGAAGTTTTTTAAATTTGGAAGTTTTGCTCTCTAGTGAGACCTGTGGTCATTTTTGGTAGTTTTCTAAATAATTTTAAATCACCAGCAGAATTTGGCTGAATGCCTAATTGGAAAATTTTTGTTCAAAAATAAAAATTGTTTTCAGAAATTTCGAATACTCTCTAAGTGCTTTATGGTGTCATTTTTGAACTGCTGTATCAAAAACTATTTCAAATTGTATAAAAAATTAAAAAAAATTTATTTTTCGAAAAAAAAAATTTTTCCTTAGATTCAGAAATTTGGGGTAACCGATGGAGGTTAATATCTCCGAGATCTTATAACATGGAAAATAT
>SCLH01001439.1:27376-55698 GCA_004367855.1 Oikopleura vanhoeffeni
AATGTGGTCCGGCCTGAAACTACCTAAGAATCATATATTTTTCATTCTCATGTTCAAATTCTACGTCTGCTCAAAAAGTTTCAAAGCCTGCTCGGGCAAAATTCATATTTTGACATTTTTCAAACTAATAATTCAATATTTTGCCCCCTAGTGGTGACTAAAACAATTTCAATGGTCATTTTGCTATTGGTTTAGATCGATTAAGTATAATTTGAAGTTTAGACTATGTCAAGAATAGCAAAGCACTTGAAATTAAAAAAAGTATTATTAAAAAACGTGTAAATAGTTNTATGCGACTCTGATTTGACATTTTCTCGGTGAAATATACTGAAAACTAACAGTTCATGAGAAAAACCGGAAATGCTAATTTGTAGATCTGTACCATAACAGCCAGCACACCTGTAGATAATGTGTGGTGAAATAGTCATCGCAGTAAGGTGCGCTGACTGTTATGGTACTTTTTTAAGTAGGGATGGCGGGTGGGAACGCTAAAAAAGTATCTAGCCTTTTTGTCCCAAAAAGCTGATCTCGGCCTTTTCGGCCTCGAGATTTTAACGTATTATCAGGTACGGTGCTTTGCCTGTTTTCCGAAAATTAGCGGAGTGCCCGTTTTGCCGCGAAACTTTGTTTTCGCTAAAATTGGGGCAATCTAGAACAGAGAAAAGTGCCTGTATGATGCGAAAGTAATCACTCGACATGCTGGGTAAGGTCTGGTGCACTCTAGAGTTTTGCCTTTTGTACCATAACAGCCAGCACACCTGTAGATAATGTGTGGTGAAATAGTCATCTTGCGGTGCTGCTGGCTGGGTACTTCTTTAATATAAAAGAGTGAAAGAAGGTTACCTTCTTTCTGAGTATCTTAAGGATATATACCGTTTATTATCCGAATTTTATTCAGTTAGTTATTTTATGATTTTTTATTTTTTAGGTTTTTTATTTTGTTTTTAGTTCATTTCTAGATTTTTATTATATTTTTCCTTTATTTTAACCTAGTTACTCCTTATTGGTTGTATAGCACGTGTTTAGGCTTGTTTGCGGGGAAATTTGTTTTCTCCGTGAAGAAGTTATTAGTGTGAACTCTTTTATTATTAGACTTTAGTTGAAACTCTAGAGTTTTTGAAAAAAAAAGATTATCTTATTTTTTGTTTGGTATGTCTCAATACCCTCGTGATGATTTAAATGTTCGAGGTATTCCTATGTCCAGAGAACTTGGTAATATGTTTCGGGTGGCTGAAGCTGTCGATTCATTTGGTGTATGCGACAATTTTGCCCGGTTTAAAATTTGTTGGGATCGGAACGTTTTAACTCGCTCGCGTTATTTGTTTTTGGTCGGCGCTGTAAGAGAGAATTTGGAATTATATCGCGGAATTCTGACTTTTTATTTATCCCGTGAGTCGTCGACTGTACATTCTAGAGTTTTGGCCCGCATAGCCAGACTTGACCCCGGTGCTCGGGTCGAATCCTATTTTTTGTATGCGCGAGAGCTAGCTCTTAGCTATCCTTGTGCTGTTAGGGGTGCCGCTTTGAGAAGTTTTATTGAAGAGGATTTACAGAAATTTTCTCTGTGTTTTCCTCGTAGCACCCCTGAGGAGATGTTACGTATGATTCGAGGGTCAACCTGGCTAAGCCTGAGACTTTAGAGATTTTTATTAACTCGGAGGTGGTGTCTAACTTTTCCCGATTTATTGTAACTGCTGTGGTTTATGCAATAAAAATGTATTCAAAATGATTTAATTGTATTATTTTTATTTTTGTAATTTGTTAGCAGTATATATGAATTATGTGTATTCTCTAGAGTAATTTGGGTATTTTCGCTAGAGTATAATTGTTTTTTGCATTTTTATCACGTTTTTAGATGCGGCGTTTTTAGAGGTCACAAGCCGATGAGTAAATCTCTGAACGTTCTTGGCGGGCCGAGAAATTATTATTTTTATCTTTTGACATTGAGATCAAATATATCTCCTCTGTCCCTTTTCCTAACTGAGTGTCATCTGAGAAAATGATGTTTTGCCAATCGGTTTTTAATTTTTGGCCATTTGTTATTTCGAATACTTTGCCATTTTTAATCTCTAAGAATTTGTATTCGTTAGTGATATTATTATAGATAAGCATTTCTCTGATTGTCTCTATTTCTGAGACCCAATTTTGTTCGGTAGTGCATTGAATTTTATTTTTGAGAAAATAGTTTCTCGTGTCTTGATATTCTTGGAAAATTTCTTCCTGCCAGAAATTTTCCAAGTCCATTATGATATCTTTGCATGTATTTTCTACCTCGAATTTTGTTAGATTTTTTAGTGCTACTGCAAAAATTGCCGCCGTAATTATGTTTTCGTTGCTTGCCCTAGGGCCTGCCGCATCTAAAATTTTTCCCTTTAGGCCCTTAGCCTTATTTTTAATTTTATTTAAGCGTGAAATTACTCTAGAGTTTTTTGTTAGCTTAGTTTTTGTGATTGGAAAACTTTCTATTTTGTTAATAAGAAGACCAAGGGTTTTGAGGGTGTACCAGCGGAAGTTTTTTAGGTGGATTTTTTCCATATTTCCGCGAAGTAGTTTGATTTGACCGAACGGAATCGTCATGTCCTGATAGTGGTAGTCCAGTCCCTCCTGAAATGCTGCTTTATCAGAGTTTTTTCCTTTTACGATGAAAACTTCTTTCAGTATTTTTTCGAATGTTGGATTATCCATATTCTCTAGTGTTTCGAGGTTCATCGATTTTAGTTTTTCGCTAATCGTTGGTTCTCTACTATATTTCGAGTTCATTTCTTAAATTGAAAAATAATTTTGTTTCTGACTAAATTGTTTTGTGATTTTTTCCGAAGAGTGTGATTTTTCGTGAAAGATTTTGTTTAAGTGTAACCAGGTGCGTGCCTATTGGCTGCAGATGAATCGTTTTTAGAAATTAAAGTTTTTCTGATCGGGCTATCATTAAGGAGGCAATCAATAGGATTGTCTGTGAGAAGACTACCTTGGTGTGTAGGTTAAAAATGTCTTTTGCTGAGATTTTTGTATTTTCGGCAAATTTTGGGAAATCCATAGATTCTCCCCACCAGCGAATCATATTGATTTCCTCTAAAGTTTTATTTTTTGTATTTTCGATCATAAACATGATTTCGTGATTTTCGTCCTGATTTAGGATGTCGAAATTAAGGTTTTTTATTATTGATATGGTTTTTTCGTTGGCCTTTTCTACCGAAATTATTCTATTTTCCCAATTATAGTATCCGTTTCCGGTGTCAGAGAAGAATAGTTCTAGAACTTTTTGGATTTCTGAGATTTCTGTCATTCTGAAAATTTTTTAATTTTTATTAATTTTTTGTGAGACTTGTCTCTAATTATTGATTAAGAAAGGTTATAGATTTTTAAATAGTTTTTTCCACCGATTTCTTATTCCATTTTTATCTCTAGAGGTGTTCTGGTTTTTAGTATTGTTAGTACTGCCCCGTGTCCAATGAACCGGTTATTTTCCAGTATGCGCCGTTTATATAGGGTTTTTATCTGGTTTTCCGTAGTAAACATTTGTATGATTGTACTTAGGCGCAACCAGACTTTTTTGAGTGGCCATCTTTTTAGATAAGTTAAGGCCCCCCTGACTTGACTTTTCAAGTCTCCCTTTTCTAATTTTTGGTGGAGTAGGCGGAGTTTACTGCGGATTAGCTCGATGTTTTTTGTACCTATGAAATGCTCTATATAGAGATTAAGGTCCTCCAAAATTTCCAAGAGTAGTTTTTTGTTTTCTTGGTTTTTCTGGTTAACGATGAGCATTCTAGAAAATTGTTATTTTTGAAAAAAAAGGAGTAATTTTTATAGGGGATTATTTTCAGTTAGAAAGGTCATTTATTCTTTGTTAAAATTTGCTTTGGCAAGTTGTTCAGTTGCTCCTAATTGGCTACATTCTAGAAGCAGGCCTCTATAGTGGTTTGGCATGGCGCTATTTGGGGTCCAACGCATAAAAATTTTCTTGGATTCGTCGTCGACCCGCGCGTGATTCAGACTCAAAAGCATTGTGTTTCTGCCTGAGTGTGCACCCACTGTATTTTTTAATCCTAATTCTTGGGATAGTTTTTTAAATTGGTACGTAATTTGTTTTATTTTGGCGCTTTGGGAGCTGCCTTGTTCGAAAAGTTTTTCTCCTATTAATTCAACTCTAGAGATATAAGTGTTTAGGTCATTATCAAGTTTGATTATGTTCGATGGGTCTATTTTGAATGTCAATTGTTCGTCTTTTATTCCTAGTAAATTGTTTTTGCTATTTCGAAGAATTATTTTTATGAAGTTTCCATATTTATTTTTTAACGATTTTATATCTTTTGTAAATATGTTTAGCGCGTCCGCTAGCCTGCAACCTGTTGTGAAAGTTAGGCTTAGGCATAGGGCAGTTTCGCTTCCGATTACTGTTAGTTTTTTGAAGGAAAGTTTTATTGCCTTTTTAATTATTTTTAGGCTGAAAGTTTTAGCCCTATTTTTTGTTTGTGGATGTTTTGCCAGTATTGGCCTTGCGTATCTGTGAGTTGTCCTTTTTACCCTAGATGTTAATATTTTTGGTAAAAGGTTTCCTGTTTCGGCTTCAATGACTCGAAATAGGTAATAAAGAAAACTTTTTATAACATAGCCTTTTAAATTTCTATTTTTTTCCCTACATTGTTTTTCTTTGTTATAAATGTAGTATTTTACAAAATTTTCGACCTGCTCTAGAGTTAGCTTTTTCCATGATTCGATTTTTTCGTTTTTCATAAATCTACTGAGGGTATATTTTATGACTCTGTATGGTCTATCTTCATTGTCTAAAGATTTCGTGTTCATTCTGAAATTTTTTGAGATGAGGTTAAGAGTTATTGATTTTTAAATTGAACGAAAAAATATTATTTTTGGAAGCAAGAACTTTTTTATTTTTAGTTTTTTAGGCTTTTGACGAGAGCCTTTTCTACTTCCCCAAGCTCTGTGGCGTCGATGGTTATATTCCCTGCCAATTCGCAAATTTCCTCGATGTTTTTTGAGGAATTTTTGAATTTTTTCAGATGACCTTTCAATCGGCCTTTAGAGTTTTTAATCATGTCAGTGATTAGGCCCTCATCAAAATTGGTTGTTTTGACAAGTGATTTTAACAGGATTTTTCTGTTTCTCGAGAATTGCTCCACATTGTTTCCCTTTACCTCTTCAATGTTTAGCATTCTAAAAAGAACGGTTCTTTTTAGGACTACTTTTTTGTGATTTGATTATGTAGTAAGTTTATATGAAAAGTTATGATTTTTTAAATGGTAATTTAGAGTTTTTTGTTTTAAAAAACAGCTTATTGAAAAAATTGAACTCTAGAGATATTATTTCTTATGATTTGGTTTTGACTTTTTCGATTTTTTCGTCGGGTCATAATTTTCTATGAAATTCTCCCTTTTTCCTTTGTAGCCGCCCGCACTTTTTTCCAAAGTTCGTTTTTTGGAATTTTTATTTTCATATTTTTCGGGCTTTTGGTTATCTTTTTTGGGATTTTTTCCCTGATAACCTTTTTTAGCTCCCCCTGTATTTTTGGGTTTATTCTCTCTGAAAATATTTTTGAACTTGGTGTTAACTGTATGGTCTCGGATCTGCTGTTTCTTTTTTAAGAAAGCTTCACCTTTTCCGTCCAGTTTTACCTGTTCTGCTCTTTCTGCAACTTTGGCGGGTAATTTAAATTCATAACTTGAATTTGAGTTATTGAAAATCACGTCCATTGCCTTTGTAGAAAGAGCTTGATTTTCAACAGAGAGAATTGCCCAGCAAGATTGGAGCATTCCCACTCTAGAGATGTCACTTTTATTGGCCTCCATGTTTTCTAGAGCTTTTGAGAGGGTATTCCACATGGAATCCTCCGGTTCAAATACTTCTCGATACTCTATGAGGAGTTTTTGAACGTCTGTAAAGTTTAGCTTTTTTAAGCTTTCCGCTTTACAGAACATTTTTGCTACATCCCTTCCAATATCCTCACGTGACCGCTTGAGATTTTGAATTATGTATTTTGGCGCACTTTTATAAGTGGCCACCATGCGGCCGGTGAGTTCATTGAAACGCCAGCTGTTTCCCGTAGAGGTTTTTCGTAGGAGTTTTAAGTCCTGTTCCATACCCCTACGGATGCTATTCAGTGCGACCCTATTTTTTGAAACCGCTTGTCTTTGCGACCTGGTTTCTATAAGCCATTTTTTCAACAAACTTTCGTCAGTTTGCTTCAAAAAGGTCTTTTCCTTAGTTTTTAAGGAATCAGGGTCTACCTCATTTTTATCAGAGAGAAGTTTGAATTTTTCTAGAAGTTTTTCTAGATTATCTTCCTCCTCTCTGAGGGTTTGTTCTGCACATTTTTCCCTTTCGGCGTCTTTGATATTATTGGCGATATCTTGGGCCTTATCTTTGTGGAACTTTGACTCGCCAATATTTTCGAGTTTTTGTTGTGTGACCGCAACTTCCTTTGGTATGACCATTTCGTAGACGATTGGCCGGAAGTTTTTTATACTTCGTTGTTTTTGATCCTCCTCCTTACGAAGAAGTTCTTCGTAAGTGGTTTGGTCTTCTAGACCGTGATCATTTTCTAATATACCGATTTCCATTGTAACGCTGAAATTTTTATTTCTGAGGTTATTTTTTAGTCTGAAAATTATCATTTTTTAACTCTAGAGTATGTTTAATATTTTGTGTTTTTCGATTTTTAGCTTTGAAAAAAGCCGTTTTATTAAAGTTTGTTGGCAGTTTGAGAGTACTAAGGCAGTTTAATAGTTTTTTATTTTCTATTTTCCTCTAGAGGGTTCGAATATAAGCCAGTTGGTCATTGACCAATTTGAAGAAAATTCTTGGGATGTCCACAATGTTATCCTCAAGATATTCCTCGTAGACTTTAGCTTCCTCGAAATTGAGAAGATAGAGCTCTTCCCAGCATTTTATTGCTGGCAAGGGGTCTTCTTCTTCTGAGTAGACTGTAAAGATCGAGATTCCACTGTCTGAGTGTGTTGTTATTGTGAATGAACCGTAATCCGTTTTTGTTAGTGGCGTCATATCGCTTATGACCCCACTATCAGAAACGGTGTACAGCGAGACACTGGAATCCGAATCTGATACAATTGACCAAATTAAATGGCTTGTATTGTCTGAACTTTGGTCAAAATCGATATCCTCGATTATGGCTACCTCTTCGATAGAAGAGTTTGAAAATTGGCCGTTATTTTCCATTTTTTGGTTTTTTAGCTGTTTATTCTAAAGTGAAAAGTTTTCGATTTTTGTTTCTTTATATCTCCAGGTGTTGGATGTGAAAGTGACTACCCCGATATTGTGTGATATTTCAGCTGTTTTCTTGAACAGCTTGATTTGAATACTCTATTTTTGTGATTTTCGCGCCTAAAAGTAGTTTTCTCACTTTTTTGTTTGGGTGTAGAGACAACTTTTCATAATAATTTTTATTTCAATTTTGGCGCCTGAAGTGAAGCTTCTCACTTTTAGGTTCTCGTATAGAGACACCCTTTGTTATTTAATATTTTTATTAAATTTTTAGTTGTTTATCAATTTGAATTTATGATATTAACTCTAGAGGGACCATAATCGATTATATTTATTTGGAGAACATTTCTGCTATTTATTCGGAATTTTTACGAAGATTTTATTTCTCTTGGTATGTTTTTGGTTGGGAATGTTTTGTGTGACCATTACCGTGAGTTTTTAGAGCCTTTCTTCTGATAGTAGAAAGTTTTTTCAGTCTAAAGTATTAAAGAAATTTTTAGAATTGGTTTTATGTTTCTAAATGTATTTTTGGTTTGAAGAATTTTATAAGAAGTTTTTTGTTAGAGTAACGGAGATATTTGTGATGTAATTTGTTGTTTTTTGTCACGTTCTAACTCTAGAGTTTGTCGTGATATTGGGAGCCAACTCTAAAGAACTTTTTTGGTTTGCTTTCCAGGCCCGCTTTCCAGAGTTCTCGGTCATGGGCATCGAATATTTTTTCTGTATCTCCTCTTATGAGTCGATAAATTTTATAAATTAATTTTTCGCAGCTATTTTTTAATGCTGGAATTTCGTTTCCCATGACCTGGGCTGCTTGTGATAGCCTGAACATGCTTGTTCTACGATTTGAGCGTGTCAAATTTCTAGTGAATTTACCCCACATAATTGTTGAGGTTAATTCTTCATTATCACGTGATCGTTCCGGTAGATACGTGGTGATAATGGTAGAAATTGATTTTAGTTCTACGAAATTGACTTCTGGATTTAAAACCAAAGCTCGTAAGAGTTTTAGACCGATTATTATTGTTTCCTCAATAAATGTTGTTAACTCATTATTTGGTCCGATTGTTTTTGGAGTTGTTTTTGATTTTTGGACGGTGGAGTAAAAAGGTTGTTCATTTTTATGACAACCGTATGGATAAATGGGTTTTGTTTTTACTCCTGCGCTTAGGAAATCTAGGCGAAGTTGGTCAAAATCTAGTTCGACGGCTCTTCGCTTTAATTTTTTAGCTGCACGTACCATTCTGAAATATTTTATTTATTATGATTTTTTCATGTTTATTTTTGCGAATTTTTTGGCATATTAATGATTGCTATAGTCTTTGGGTTGGTAGGATTTGGTCCGTAGTAACCCCACATTTCGTGGTTGTTTTTTGCCGGTGTTAGTGTTGGATTTTCGGAGAATTTTGTTAGCTCAATTATTCTAGATGTTTTTGGTCTGAAGGGTAGGAAAACTGGTGTATTGTCAAATATATGAAAAATTCCTATGAATTGGTTATTTTTATATTTTTTGAATAATCTTTTTGCCATGAAATTTTGGGCGTTTTTTGGAGGAAAAATGTATAACTTATCTTCCTGATTAGGTTCATAGGTTAGGAAATTTGTCCAAAAATTATTAGTTTCTTTAACTCTAGAGATGTATCTATTACATTTTGTATTATTAAAAGTTGCACACCCGTCAATGTTAGGTATAATTTTTGACTTTTTTAATAGCAAATCCCAGCACGTGGGGTTTATGATTTCCTCGTTATAATCGAGTACTCTAGAGGCTTCGTCCGCTAGTTGTATGTTAGTGGGTATCCACTCGATTTTCAAATGTAAATTATGTTTTATCGCTAGCATGGTGATTTTTGTGATGGCGCTGTTGAGTGTTTTCTCTCTAGCGCCCTTTTCCCAGCAGTGGAAAACTGCCTGATTGTCGCACTTCATAAGTACGCGTTTATTTTGCAGCTTATGTAGATGATTTTGGATATAGTGCAGGATAGCCAGAGCCTCTTTTGTGGCTATTGTTAGTCCTGCATGGGTTTTATCCCAATAGTAAGAGAAACTTTGGCCATCGTGTTCTGTATACCAGCCCCCCGAGTATCCACTGGCGTCTGTGTATACTGTAATTTCGATTAATTCTGGTGTGTCATTTAACCAGGGTCTGACTCTATTTACGTATTTTATTTCGTCAGAGTTCCAGATTTCTAGTTCAGTTCTTAAATCGTCATTTATGAAGATAAAAGGCTGATCCTTTTCTTCTGATTTCATTAGGGCCCTCGTTATTTCCCGTATAAACATTTGCATATTTCTAATGACGATTAGAAAACTACACATTCTTCCCCTAAGTCTTTCAAGTTCTTTATAGAACACGACTTTATGTGATAGTATTTCTAGTAGGCTTTTTCTAAATTTTTGCCATTTTTCGTCCGGTATCTCTAGAGTTTGTTTATCAGAGTCGATTATTGCGCCTAGAAATTCTAGGCGTCTGGTGCAGATAAACGTTGATTTAGATTTAGAGATATATCCCCCATGTGCTGTCATAAGTAGATTTGCTATTAAAGCATTTTTGGGGGCTTCTAATCCTAGTTGGATGTTCTCTAGAGTTTTTTCGGACATTTCGTCCTCTAATATTAGTCGATCATCCAAGTAAAGGAATGTGGGTATGTTCATTTTTCTTAAAAAATTTACGATGACAAAATTTGCCATCTGGTAATCTGCCGGAACTCGGCCAATTCCGAACGCTGCCGCGTTATATCGAAAAATCTGGTTTCCCCATTTGAAATGTGTGTAATCTCTAGAGACATCATCCATTTTTAAGTGGTGGAAACCAGATTTATCGTCCCATTTTGACATTAGTTGGCCTGGTTTTAGGAATAACAGAACATCGGTTACTGTGTTTAGGAGACAGGGTGGATTGTGTGTTTTCGTGATAGTCCAAGGGCCGCCGTCCATGCAGACCCTGAATTTTATTTTTTCGCCTTCTGGCGTTATTTTTGTGTTAGTTGCTAGAACTAGCCCGGCCCGTATTGGGCTCTCTACCTCTGCTTGTGGCCCTATATAACTTATCGCCCCTGTCTCCAACCATTCCAACAGCTGTTCTGTTATTTTTCCAGCGTTTAGGTTGGTTTTCTTACTATTTTCTTGAAAGAAAGGTAATTTTAATTTTCCACATTTTGATGTGAGCATTGGGTAATTTACGCAAATTTTGTCCCTAATACCACAAATTTTGATATTTTTTCCTGAATGTAAACTTTCCGGTAATTTAGTTTTTAAGTTTAGGTTTAGGTAGTCTGTGGTTGTTCCTGTACATAATTTTCCACAGTCCCTGTATTTTAAGGCGTTTTTACAGGAAATGTTTGCCTGGTTTCGAAACATGCTGAGGCCTCTGTGAATTAGGGTGTAAGTTCTATGTTTTATTCGGTCATTAGGAAGTTGATTTATTGTTATTAGCCATATACTGGCGAAATCATGAAAAATTCCGGCTTTAAAATTATCTTCTGCGCGATATTTTGCTAGTGTCCAAGTTGGCTTAATTATGTTTCTTTTTAGTTTGTCGACTAATTTTAGGCATATATGTGAGTAATTTAGCCACTCTGTGTGTGTGTTAGGCCATTTTAGTTTAGTGTCAGTGTAAGTGGTAGCGTTTACTCTAGAGTAAGGCAAAAAGTTTTTTACAGTAGTTATTTTTTCTGATTTTATTAATGCTAGTACGTTTTTCTCGATTTGATCATCTGTTTGATATAAACCTAATTTTTTAATTTTTTCAAATTCGAGTTTTTCGATTTTTGCTAGTTCAGCTGCCCTTTCAGGTGTTTCCTCATAGTTATAGTCAGGTCTTTTATAATTTTCACTATGATTTTTAAACTTAATTTTGGGGATTTTCTCAATGTGAACACATTTATCTGAATATTTTTCAGGTATTTTTTCCTCAGGATCTGTTGTTGCTAGCCTTTTTCTGGTAACTGAGAAGTCCATTCTAAAAAATTTTTGGTGTTTTTTATTTTATAAAATTTTCTGTTATAATTTATTTGTTTATAAGTTATTTTTGAATGTTTTTTGTTAAGTGGTTGTCGTACAGGATTTTTTGGGACAGAACTCTAGAGTGTTTTAGTAGTTTATTTTTACATGTGACTCTTTGGCATTTTTTAATTCCACCCACATGATTGGTGCATTTTTAGGCACATCACCATTCCGGGTATTCTGTAAGTTTGTATCAATGAAGGTTTCAACAGAATTTATGTTGCCTGCGTTTAGGTGTATTTTTATTTTCTCTATTCGTTTGACATTGAGATTTGTAATTTGGTCATTGTTTATGAACATATTTGTTGACCATTTATTTTTATTTTGTAATAATTGCGTGGTTTTTATGTTTTTTAGGGTTGGTAGTAGATTTTTGTAATCCAAGATCTGTTCTGCAACTAATATTAGTTCATCGAACCAGACTCTTGACCACTGCCCCATTTCCCTTCTGGCATGCCAGCAGATTCTGACTATTGCTGATAGGTTGTCATACATAACTCTTTTTTCTGCAAATTTGATGAAAATTTTTATTTCCTTGTTGAGAATAAATTTTAAGGATTTTTCCTTGTTTTTCATGAAGTGCCCAAATTCATTTTTTAAGTGATTATTTTCGAACTCAGATATTGCTATTTTTAGCAAACCTGTTTTTTCGGTTCTAGGGATTTCATTAGGCCAATTTTTCTCTAGAGTTTTGGCCCATGAAATTAGATTAATTTTTTCCGTTTTGTGTTGGAAAGTTTTCAAAATTAATTTTAGCCCGACGGTTGACTGTATTATTTCGTCAATATTTTTATTTGGTACCTCACATATTTTTATCCAGTTTTGGAAATTTGCGTAACAATTTTTGAGGTTTTCGTATTCACCGATTAGTATCGGTGCAGTTTCCGTTCCTAGTTTTTTAACTACGGACCTGTGGGTTAGTCCTGCCGTTAGTATCGGTCTAGGCCATTCTAGCATTTCAAATTGATTTTCGGGGCCCTGCATTTTATTTTTTATAATACTGCTAAATTTATTCATTTTGTTCTCTTTTATTATTTTTGTGAAAAATAAGGGAATGAAATGAAAGGTTATATTTATGTAAATTTAGGATTAGATTTTGTCTCGTCTAGAGAGATTTAACCAAACTATATTTTGTAAATGAGAGAATTGTTTTTTATTATTTTTTGGTCTATTTTCTTTGCCTATAATTTTGAAAATGTTTCTACCCTATACTTTCTAATTTGATAAGATTAGATATGATTTTTTGTAAAAGATTTTTTAACTTTTTGTTGTACTCGGATTTAACAGTGAGGTGGAGATCTTTTCTCTAGAGGGGTTTTGTGTTTGATTTTTTGGTCTTTTTGTTGTTTGCCTGTTTTAACAGCTCTAATATGTCACTACCGTCTGAGGATAAGTTTCCGTCATCACTGTTAAATCCGGGTTCATTTTTAACAAATGCAGATATAAGTGAGTTTTTATTGAGCATTTTTGATGGCGTGCTTGTTGTTACGAAAGGTTCTTCAAGTTCGTCATTTGTGCTCAAATCTGTGCCTGAATCTAGAAAATAGTTAGACATTGTTTTTACGGTTATCGGTGTCGTTTACTTCCGTGAGCTCTTTGTTGAGTGAGGCCTGACGAAGATCTCTTTAGCGCCCTTTTTGCAGCCTCATCCGTAGATGGCCGGTAGGAGGTGGTAGTGGGATTTGTGAATTCCCGTTTCTCGAATTTTTGGTTCCCTAGCAAAGTGTTTTTGTACCAAAAAGTTTTCACGGCACTTCTCGTGACTAGGGGATTTTCGTCATGGTTAAACTCCCTAATTTTGTTAGGCACATTAACGCTAACTTTGACGTCTTTCCATTCTAGCATTCTTTCTGGGAGATTTGCGTGTTCTCCCAGAAAAAGTTGATTAGAGGACGACTCTAGAGTTTTGGGAATAAATTCCTGTAATATTGCCAATATTTCTGAATTTTTCATATCTGGTCTTAGCTTGTTGATTTTTGCTTTGACCAGGCTATAAACTTTTGATTTTTCTCCGACAAAGTCTTTTGCTTTTAGACCTATTTTTGTCATCAAGTCGTAGACGGTTGACAGATTTATTTGAGAGGGGATTATTACCAGATTTTGGAGCTGGTTTAGATTTTCCAGTAGGCCTCTCAACTGTGCGTTTAATACTACTCTCTGCTGGGGGTTTTCTTGCATCGCGGGGATCACTAGAGGGTACATTTCTTGACCAAAGACTTTTTCGTTTTCGGTTTCCCAGAGTCCTTCGTACAACAGGAAAAACTCTAGAGTTGATGGGCCGCAGACTCTGTAGAAGTCTTCTTTTAAAAAGGCCATCTCCTCAATTGTTGGTGAGCGTTTTGTTGATCGGAAAATGTCAACGTTTAGCTGTTCAATAGGGTAGTATTTACAGTTTGCCGTTGCGATTTCATCAGATTCGTTTTCTGATTCTGACTCTCTTTTCGGAGTTGGTGATCGTGAGTTGTTTAACTCGTGATCAGCATCTTCCTCATCGCCACTCTCTAGTGCCGGATGCGGATTTTTTAATTTGGCCTCTAGGTCCAAAATTTTTGTTTCGAAATCCTGGCATTTTTCGGTCAATAGTTTAACCTCAGCTAGTATGGGTTTTATATCTTTTTTAAGATAATGTTTTATTAGAGTTTTCATCTCTTCAACATTAATTGAATTGCTTTTCAACTTGTCGATTTTCCCTTCTAGTGCGGTAGTGTCTACATTGATGACAGGTTTAGTTCTTTTGGCTAAACTTTCGATCATAGTACGAAAAGTTTGGTCTTCCCAGTTTGTTTCCCCTGTATTGAACTCTTGGAGTTCTTGGGATGTACCTTTGTACTTTTGCATCAGGTATGCCCCTGTTACATGACGACAGCTTAGATAGGTCAGGCGTTGAAATTTTTCGGTACACTCGACCCAGTCAGTGCTGTCATTGTAGTTTCGTTCTAGAATCTCTAGAGATTCAAGTTCGAGTTTTTTAAGCTCTCCCAAAATTTTGTCTGGTTTTTCTTTTTCTTCCATCTTTGATACTTTTGTATCATTGATATTTGTGAGAAATTGATTTGGATCAATTTTGTCGATTACCTAGAATGAATGTAATTATTTTTAAAAAGTATTTTATGAGGAGTATTTTTTAATAGAATTTGTATGTTGAAAAAAAAAGTTTTGAAAAAATGATTTTTTAATGATTTGAAATTTTGAATTTTGAATATAATTATGTTAGCTTTTCCTGTGGTACAAATGCGTGAAAATAGGCTAGCCTAAATCACGCGTCTTTATTAGCTTCTTTTTGTCAGAAAATTTTCTGATTTTTAGTTAAGGTTTTTACCTTATCATTGATTGGTTGTTCTTCTTCTTCTGCTTCTTTTTGTGGTAGATTTGACCCTGGCTCGGTTTGGTAGTCTAGGTTGACCTCTAGAGACCCTTCGTTAGAAAATTCCGCGTCACTCGTTTCACCGTTACTGGTTTCGGTCTGGTCAGTTTCTGGTCCTGAACCGGTTATAGCGCTGACCTCTGGGGAAAATTTTTCGATCGCCACATTTTTCTAATTTTAGTTTTAATGTTTGGTCCGGTTTTATTTTCGAAAGAATTTTACCTTTGAAAGTTTTTTAGCCGGTTTCATTGTTATAGAACTTTTTTATCTCTTTTTACTGGTCTCTGTAGTCTTGTTTTCAAGATTTTTTGTGTCTGAAGTTTTTGTGCCAGTATTTTTGATTTTGAATTTTGGTCATAGTTCTAGAGAAAAAAATAATTTTTTGTTTGAACTTGAAATTGGTACATTTTCCAAATAATTTTTCTGTCTTAAAAAAGACATTTTGTGGATTTCGTTTGGTGTATCGCAATACGTTAAACGGCTAATCCTTTTTCTGTTGGTAACCCAAAACAGATAGTTTATTGTTTCTACTATATGATTAAAGTTTTTTGATGCTTTTTTGCTTTATAAATAATGCTTTGTATTTTTCTAATTGTTATTTATTGATATGATTTTTCTATTCTCAGATATATTTATTTCAGCTAGTGATATGTTTTTTAAATGATAGTAACTGTCTTGGTTTTGTCAAATCTTTGTCTTATTTCCATTTTGTGATTTCTCAGAATTGAATTTTCTGGCTCTAAATTGCTTTGTTAGAATTTTTGTTTTTATTTTTATCACGGTAATTATTAAGATCCGTTATCTATATTATTGACTTTATATGTAAAGTTTTTTACCTTATGTGGTTTTTGCGTTGATTTTTGACACTTCTTTGCGCATTTTTTGGATTTCCTCTCTGAGTCCTTCTCTAGAGATTTGTGAGCCAGTTTTTGTTTTGTTTAATTTTTTCCACGTTGTTTTTTCCCATAGGGTTTTAACTGCGTTGGTGATATTTTCTTTGTTTTTATTCAGAAAGGATTTTGGAAATGTCCACATTATTTGGTCTAACATATTTGGTGTGATCAAATAGTTTGCTCCGTAATACTGATATAAGGATTTTAGTTCCTTGACGTTTTTTATATCTCCTAACATTTTTAGAAAATTGCAATTTTCGGTGATTGCCCCCGGTATATTCTCGATATTTATTTGTCTCGAATTGATTTCGATTTCGAGTTGTTCTAGTTTTTTATCCAACTTTGTTATTTCGAAACTTTGACTTTGAAATAGCGTTTCACGAGAATTGTTTTCTATGGTTATTTCCTCAAGTGATTTATAAAACACCAGGGTGTTATTTTTCAGTTCATTCAGTTTGGAATAGTCTGAGTTTTCAGAAAATTTTTCGATTTCCTCTAGAGACTCGGATGCACCTTTTGTGGCTACCATTTTGGCACACTTTAGGGTTGATTCGTTATATTCCTCTTTAAGGATATGTTTTCTATCTAGAGGGTTTTGTTTTTTGTATTTCATATACACAATTCCTCTTTCCAGTGTTCTAGCCCTGTCAAAATTTTTGAAAATTGCGCCGTTTTGATATTCGAATTTTGCGCGTTTTTCGGCCGTGGTAATTTCAGTTCCAATTTTTGACTCAATTAGTCGGAATTTTGCTCCAAAAATTGTCTCTAGAGTTGTTCCTGGGCTGTCTTGTAGGCCCTGATTTTTAACATTTTGGTGAATTTGTATAGCTGTTTTAGCAATTTTGATCAGGGTTTTATTTTCTACGATAAATGTTTTTCCATATTCTGTGTATTTGTAGTGGAAGGTTTCTAGAAGGGGTGATTGTTCACTCTGTACTTTGGCTTGTATGCCACAGTTTATTATCCCGTCCCATTTTTGCTCTGCTAACGTGTTAGAGTTTTCTTTTGACTCATTTGTTAGCAGGTTTATTATTTTTCGGTGTCGTACTTGCATTTTTGAGACCGTTCCTGAGAAATCGATTGTGGCGTTTTTTATTTTTATAACCTCATTTTTTCGATTTTCTGGTGTTTTGTTGCTTACAAAGCGTGGGTTCCCTAATTTTGAAATTATATCCCAGGTGATTACTGATCCCATGGAGTCAGATGGGATTATATTTTCTACCACATGTTCCGTTTTTGTGATATGATTTGAAATTGTAGCCACATGGATAACATCTGTGTTAATTCCGGTTGGCATTTTTCTCGCTGTATCATTTTCGAATAATTTTATGTTTGAGATTGTGTTGGAGTTATTTAGTTTGGTTCCCGGGGTAAATATTGTGGTTGGGGATTTAATTATTTCCCCTATTTCACAGGTGCTTTTGTACATCAGGTTTTTGTCTGATTTTTGTTCTGAGAGTTGTTTTATATTGAAATCTTTCATGAAAGCGGGAATTTCGTCTTTCATGAAATTTGTACTTTTCAAATAATTTGCCGTAACTGTGATATTAGGAGAAATATTGGTTACTTCTATACCAAATTCTCCTAGTCTGTTTATCCAAGCGTGTTTCGTTTGGATCTCGATATTACAGTAAACCGATTCAGCGCAGTTCTCTAGAGTTTTGTTATTGAAACCTATCATGGCTGAGCTTAGGTGATTGAAGTTATCACTTCTTGTTAAGTTGAGTTGGATAATAGTCAGAATGTTTTTCAGCCAATTTTTTGATTCTTCGAAATTTTCTGAATTTTCTTTTAGGCCTTCGGCCTCTAGTAGCAGCTGCCAATTAGTAGTTCTAAAGAAATCATCCTGACTTATTATTTCTGAGTGATTATTTTCTCTACAGTCTACTATAGCCACATTTGAGTAAATTTTGCGTTCTTGGCCGAATTTACTTTTTTCCGCTTGTGTGCGTGCCCATTTTTTGTTTGTTTTTTGGTTAAGTCGTTCTTTGTATACTGGTTGTTTACGCCAGTTTTCTGTGAACCAGTCGAGGCACATGACGAGACAAATTTTTTGTGATTGACTATTGTGTGAGATTTCTAGATATCTGGCTATTTTAGATGACCCCGGCGAGATGATTGGCGGCTCTCTCTCGCCATCTGTAGGAAGTATCAGATTGCATAGTGGGTTGTATGGGTCAAAATTATTTTCACTATCAATTCCTCTAGAGTCGTATTTTAGTTTTTGTGGCCAATTTGTCTGATTGCCAAATGTACCCCAACCCTGATTTTTAATTTCTGACATTTTTTGATTTATGAAATTTTCAAGGCATTCTGTTGTTGCTAGTTTTCCAAAGTTTCGAACCGTCCCGTTATATCTCATGGTTAAGATTTTATTTATTTTCATGGTTATTTCTAGCCATGTGGTTGTGTGAGGTTTATATGTCATCACTTTGTTTAATTCCAATATTGCTAAACTTTGGGTAGTAGGGTTTTTTATTCTTTCCCAATTTTCGGATTGCCATTTCCAAAGTTTTACTAGGGTGTGAGTGTCTTCGAAAAACATTTTTTCGATTTTTTGTACCGATTCCTCTAGAGTTTTTGGTGGTTGATCTGTCATGCCCTTTGTTATAACATTTGGTGCTGGCGTTTTTAATTTTATTGCTTTTTTGGCCCAGCTGAAACAATAGTTGCTTTCGTTGTATCTACCACTGTGTAGGTAGTGTTTCAGCGTAGTGTGTAGTTCACAGTACGGAGCCATATCTTTTATGGTTTTGTTTAGGCAAAAGCCATTTTCGCCATCTTTGTGGCTGCAGAGTCTGGCTTTATCTAGGAAGTTGTTAACTATTCTCGTTGTTTCGGACGTTCCTGAGCTAGACAGTCTTGTCTCTAGTGGAGTTTTTGTTAGGTGGTTTTTAAGGTGATTTTTAAGGTCTTGGTTGGGCATTCGATCTAGTTTTGCCAGGACTCTTAATAGTGGTTTTAGATCATGTTCTGGCTTTGTTTCTCCCAGGATTTCCCTGACTGTATTTGAGTCAAAAGTCATCCATTTTCCACTTTCCCTGACTATATTTTCGCCAATTATTTTGGCTGGAATTTCGTTAATGTGAATTATTTCATTAGGTTCCTTTTCTAAGATTTCACTCTGTTTGGCGTTTACCAGTCCTCTAATTTTATTCATGAAATGTATGACGGTGTATTCATTTTCGATTAGTTTTTGGTCTAGATTTGGGATTTTTTCGTACTTGATCTTTTTATCCGCTAGTTGCTCTAGAGATTTATTGATTAAGCTTATTTTTGGCTTTTTTCCGAAAAGTAGGGCTGCTAGACTTTTTGACTCTTTCTCCAAATCTGACTGTTTTATTTTTCGCCAGTTTTTGAACCCGTAACCTCGCAAAATTGATTTTGTTTCGTTGTTTTTTATGAGGTAATTTAACAATGGTGTAGATTCCCCCAAAAACGGTTGTTCCAAAAGCGCATTTAGTGGATTTTTGATGAGGTTTTCTAGGTCTCTGATGACCCCATTTTTTAGAACTGACTTGAGTTCTTCTCCCTTTTTATCCGATCTTTTAGGTTCTCCGAAGAGATCAAAAATGAGTTCTCTTGATTCTTTGTTGAAGATTTTTTCAAGTTTCCCTTTCATTATTGTTCGGATTGTATGTTTGTCAACTTTGGGATGCTTACGATCCAATTGGAATTGTAACTCTGTGGTTATTCTGTGATAATCGTGGAGGTTACTTTCTTTTAATTGGGTTATTATTGGGATACCATGTTTTGTGTAAAAAATGGCGCTAGAGATTTTTTGAAGTATTAGCTGATTGGCTAATTTCAGTAATTCTTCCAGCATTTCTAGTTGACCTTTTGTGGTGAGAATTGGTGTTTCTATTATTTTTTCAATACAGGAGGTCGCCTCCAGGATTGATAATTTAAACACCTCGTTCATATTTAACAGAGACAATGTTATTGTGATAAGGTTGTCTTTGTCAACTTTTGGTTGATCTATTTCCAAAATTTCTTTTGCATTTTTCATGCAGTTGTTTAATACCTCTAGAGTTTCTCTTGTAGGTTTATTTATTTCCCATGTTAGGGATTTTATTGCTTTTTTGCCATTTTCTGACATTTTTTCTGGGACATCGTGTATTTTCCAATCCCTGTCAGTTATGCCTCTGAATTTTTTGGGCTGTTTTAGCTGTTCTCCGTTTACTTCGAAGAAGTTTTTCTCGATGAGCCATTTTTCGACGGTTACGAGAGTTAACTCCTGTATTTTTCCTTCTATTTGGAAGCCATTTTTCAGAAAGTTGCTCAATTTTTTCTGGATTTTTTCGGGTGTTCTAAAAAAACGATTTTTAATTATTGTTAGTTTATTTTTGGAGTCATTTGTTTCGAAATTCGTTTTGATCAAATTTTTGTATCATTTTGTCGGATTTTTCTAGAATTACCTTTTAGCGATTTCGAAGTATTTTGTAAATTTGTTCAGTGACAGTATTGTCTCCCATTTTTCTACATGTTGTTCGCCATGTTTGGCTTGTTCCATATCCGAATCGAAAAAATCGATTGCCTGAAAAATTTATTTTTATTAGCTGTTTTTACGTTATTTTAATTTTGCGATTTTTTATCGCTTTTTATCTTGGCCATACTATGGTTTTGTAAATACATTTTTAATTTTGACTGTTATATCATTTTTGCTTATAAAAATAGTTTGGCTTCAGTGAGACTGGAACCTGAAACCTTTTGATTTCTGGTTGTTTTTAAGTCAAACATTTGTTTTTTGGGAGATGATATTTTTGTAGGTTTTTATTATAATTTTTTAGATTTTTTTCCTTATAATTACCTCTAGTTTATTTTCTTTATTTTTGGCCCCAATGATGATTGTGTCTGGGTTGTTAAAGAAGTCTGGTTGGTTCTTCGTAATCACTGAGATGGCGTGAAACAGGTCGTTTGTTTTTGCCTCGGTATACCAAATTAGGTCATACTCTAGAGTGATTCCAGTTTGGTAGTTTTTTAAGACTATTACTAATGGCTTTGACGTTACCAGGATTGTGCTTACTAAGCGCATTTTC
This sequence comes from Oikopleura vanhoeffeni, assembly GCA_004367855.1. Lineage (NCBI taxonomy): Eukaryota > Metazoa > Chordata > Appendicularia > Copelata > Oikopleuridae > Oikopleura > Oikopleura vanhoeffeni. The sequence goes on from SCLH01001439.1 coordinate 47,911, forward strand.
TCCGAGAAATTTTCATTTTTCGTGGCTTTTAATCCAAATTCGTCGTGGCAGAAGGGTTTGCCTATTCCCTGTGGCTCAGCGCTATTTTTCAGAATGATGATGGTGGTTATATCATCAGTGTTTTCTGGTGCTGAGCGTATTGGGACGAAATTGGTGTTGGCAAGTTGAGTTGGGTTTTGACAGTTTGTAAGTATTTTTATCAATCTTGTCTGCCAGAGGAGATGTTCTAGCTCCAGGAATGTTGCAGCCGTGTTTCTAAATTTAGACGTTTTAGATTTTGACACTTTTTGAGCTTTTTTATTCTCAAAATTTTGCCATGACTTTCCACCTTTGTGTGATTTTGTAATTTATTTTGGTGCATAGAACTGATAGTTTTTTCCCCGAAAGACCTTTATTTGTGGACAAACAGATTTTTTGTGACGTGAAATTTTGCCATGACTTTCCACCTTTGTACGTGAAAAAATTTTTATAAAGTGTGCCTGAGACTTATGTTTTCCTTTAAACGTTTTTATTTTTGTTTATCTCGGCTTTTTCTGTGAAAAATTTTGCCATGACTTTCCACCTTTGTAAGGAGAAAAGAAAATTTTTGTTTTTATGCCTTGGAGGAGATTATTTTTTATGACTGGGAGATTAGTTTGTAGAGATTTCTCTAGAGAATGAAGTTTTTGCAAGAGACTTATCATTTTATCTCCCAATTTTATCAGTTTCGTTTATTTTTATAGAAAATGGATGACATTTATAACCCCTTATATCGGCAGATCTATTTGGAATGTTTGTTGAAATTTTTAGCTTGTTTTGTAGGAGAGCAGGTGAACTTCGATCTTTTTTATTAGTGTTATTTTAAGACGATTTTGGTATCAATTTTGATTAATTTTTTAGTGATCAACCTGTTTTCTTAATTTTTTAAGTTAATTTTTCATTTTATTATTTTTTGGTTTTCGGCCAAAGTTTTTTGAGAAATTATATTTTCTAGATTTTTTTGTTTTTACAATATTTTCAGACGAAGTAGTTATTACTATTTCTGTCCTATTTTACGCTGTCACAAACCCCTGGTTATATTATTTTTAGCCAAAGAAAATTAGTTTTTAATTTTTCTGGTTACTTACTGTTGACTGAAATCCTCATTAAGTGTTTTTATTTCTTTCAGTTTTTCCACGTTTGAATTTTCTTTTCGTGGTTTCAACTTTAAGTCCAGCGTGGTTTGGGATGGGATTGATAAGTTCATTGAAGTTATCTCTAGAGGTAAGATGCTTTTACTGTTATCTCCCTCTTTCATTTTTTGGTATTTTTCCAATATGCGAGATCCCGATTGCCCCTTGACTATGTCGCGAGGTATCATTCTTGATTAATCGGGATTGCTCTCTGTCGCTATTTTGTATCTTTGATAGATTTTATACCGTATTTTCGAAACAGGTGCGCCTGTTTTCCGAAAATTAGCGGAGTGCCCGTTTTGCCGCGAAACTTTGTTTTCGCTAAAATTGGGGCAATCTAGAACAGAGAAAAGTGCCTGTATGATGCGAAAGTAATCACTCGACATGCTGGGTAAGGTCTGGTGCACTCTAGAGTTTTGCCTTTTATCCTTAATCTTGCAAAAAAGTACATCACAAATTATTTTTGACCATTACACCAATAGCTACAGTATCGTAACAAGGTGACATTTTCAAAACTTCAAAATCTATCTCCTCCCAGACGGTATATCAAATTGAGCTCAAATTTTCACAGATCACGTAACGGTAGTATATAAATTTTTCATCGAGCGCTTTTTTTGATCCGGCAACTGAACAATTCTAGAACGCCAAATAACCGACGATTTTTAAAAATTTCAGACTTCAAAATCTATCTCCTCCGAGGATATGTTTGCAAAATAGCTCAAATTTTTATCAAGTATTCCTCAGAAAATTTTGAAGAGATGATCGAGCGCTTTTTCGCAATTTCGAGCTAGAACTCGANGACAATCAGTCAGACAACATTAGTTGGATTTGAACACGCGCTATAGAGATAGTTAACGTTTTTGAGATGGAGTTCCGTTGGGAAAAGGATATTCGGAACAGGATATTTAAGCCTTTTTTAACAGTTTTTATGCAAAAAGAGTTGTTGCCCTGCTTTACGATAATATTAAATAGAGGTGATGGTCAGTATATAATACATATTATTAAATAAGATTTAGATAATATCTTAAAGATTCAAGGTCTTGTTTTCAGTTAATGATATCTAGCACAAAAAATTAAATTTATAATGTATCGAACTATATAAATAACCAGAGACATGACACTAGGGATTTCGGTTTCCGACGACGAAAAATTTGCATTCTTTAATTATTTATACATTTGTTTTATATTACGAAGTCGAAAAAATCACCAACAGGTTGACCACTGAAAGCCCCTTTTAGTTAAAGCCCCCCGGACCACTTAAAACCTTTTTTTTTGGGCATATAATATGCCGCATATCTGATTTTTGCACTGACCCGTGACCACCGTCAAACCCGCTCAAATTTAAGGGGGCCTGGTGGATAGTTTTTAGTATTTTGGTTAACTTTCAGAAAATCAGAATTCCCTGGAAAACTCTTAACTGACGGGGAATACATGCAAAAACAAAACAAAACTATCGAAATATTTAAAAAAATCAACATCACACAGAAAAGTCCTAAAAAACTCCCAAAAAAAAACTCTGTCCTATGACCACTTATAACCTCCTGACCACTTATAACCGTCCTTTTTAGGAAATGCTGCAAAGGGCTTAAAATGGTCACCAAATGTATTTTATGTAGAAAACATTAATTTTTAAATTTATATTGTACATTTTATCTTTTTGAAAATCCTTGGACACCCTCACTGGTAGCTGCTTCAAAAATGCCATAAAGTTTTTTTGCAGACGTCCGGCTCGCCAGTGTTACGGTGCACATTTCCAATAAACACCGACGTTGGTATAAGCTCGCTGGGTCTCTCCATAATAATAGAAAATGTTCACTGCCCTGCTGATTGATGTGGTATTTTAAAAAAGTGTAAATAGTTTGGCCGCCAGACGAAGTGACTAGTCTAATTGCAATTTTCAATAAAAATGAAATTAAAAATTAATTTTTCAATAATTCTAACATAAAAAATTAATTTCAACATAAATTTTAAATTAAAAATCAATTTCGATTAATTTATGACATTATATTATTGATTTAATTTAAGGACACTTTTTTCGTAATATAAAACTTTATTTAAGATTTTCTGACTGTACCATTAACTGTAAAATTTAAGGAACCAAAATACAATAAAGGCTGCTAGGTAGAACATTTAATGTTTGTGACTTAATTTGATTTTGTAGAAAAATACCGTATGACCAGTAACTTATCGAAGTGCTTACTAATTTTGAGTAAACTTTATAAAGCATAGTGCAACTGCTCCTACCGTGTTTTAATGCGATTATTCGGTGTTAAAAATAATTTCGATTTAATTTTATGAATTCACAATATATTGATGATATGAGAATATCTACCGTTTAACAATTTGTCAATAAACATGAAATTAAAAATTATTTCTCAATAATCTGACATTAAAAATTAATTTTCAACTTAACCTTTGAATTAAAAATTAAACACATTTGCGATTAACTATGAATTAAACATTTTTAATTGGCTGATAGTAAAGAAATACCGATTTAAACATAATTAATGTACTAACCATCAAAATAACTTAATATCAATTGACATTATGTACTTTAAGGGGGTGGCATAAGTCCTGCAGATTGGACATTTTTTTAGAGCGATATAATGAAAAAAAAGTGTGAAATATTTTTTTATTTTTTTTCTTCAATAAAGTGGTTCATTCTTGCGAAAGTTTATATATTTTTAATTTCTTAACATAACTAATTATCTTGAAAACATATAAGAAACATTTTTATCACTGTACATGAATTTCGCAACTAATCCCGATACATGAATTTATTTCGAAGCGGATAATTTAAGAACTTCATACATTTTTCAGGTGTTATGCGCCTAAAAGGCTTGTTTTAATCTGCACATTAATTTTCTTTGATATCAAAGTTTTTCCATGAAAAAATGGTTCAAAAAATGCCAAAAAGTTGAGAAAACAACTTTTTTTGAATAAAAATTGACTTTACAAATGCGTTTTGCTCTTAAAAATGTTCTGAATATCAAAATCACGCCCTATAAACCAAGGCGACCATTACCATTTATGTGAAAATTTTCACCACCATAAAATTTTAAAATTCATGTGCCGAATGGCACTTATTAGTGCATCGAGTGCAATTAAAAAATTTCATCACTAGTTTGTAAAATGATAATCGCGCGACCACCATATAGTTGAACATACAGGATTTAATAGATACAAAAACATTTAAATATGTGATTCCCGGCATATTTTTATAGAGAGTCAAAAAACACGAATTTAAAAATTTATGGGACTATGATTGTGGGAAGAATTCATAATTTTCCAATCGACAAAGATTGATAAAAATAAAAGATTTATGATTCTTTCAAAACGAGCTGGTCCAGATAAGTATGTAGGCATTTGAAGAAAAGTAAGTTGCTTTTTTCGGTTTTTACCTCACAGATGTCAATTAAAACTAAAAAAAATTTTCATTGGACAAAAATGCGGAAGTTTTCATAAGTTTGAGATTTTTTTTTTAAATTTTTACGATCCTTCAAAAATGAAAACTCGAACTCAATCTTTCCTGAAATGAAAAAATAATTTTATCAAGCTGAACATATTTATATCGGTTCAGCTAACTCTAATAGCAAGAAAAAATATACTTACTTATTCATTTCGTAGTTTATAACAACTCCAGTCTGCTGGGTTTATGGCACCTCCCTTAAAGTAGTACTAATGTACTAAGAAAAAAGTAGAAAATTTTCTGTTCCGTAAAGGAGATTTTGGTGGCGCAAAAAGATAACTTCTTGGAAAATATTTTTGGTCTCGTGTGATTTGAAACACATCCGTGGCAAGGTGAGGGTTAATTTGGCAAGAAAAATTTGAATCATTTTTATAAGATCATCATAGGCGAGATGGCTATGGTCTATATACTTTCTAGAGACTTCGTTATTATTTTGAAATAAATTTAATTTTTCGTTGTTCGAAATTGACTGCGTTATCCGGCTTTTTGAAATTAGCAATATATACTGTAAACCAATAATATATTTTTTACGGAGTTGATAGAGACTCCATGTTGAAAATTAATTAAACATTAATAAATATTATAAATATGTTTTTTTATTTACATGTGTTTGTTATGTATAGGATTACGTCTTGGTTCTTGTTCGAAATGTTATATAAATTCATTTTTACTCAGATATATTTTTAGACAGCATCAGTACATAACTACTTTTTAACATCTTCTTCGATGAAAGATATTTCTTGTTTGGCTCAGATCAATGTCAACGATTTTTTGTAAGTTAATCTAATATTTTTAAATATATTTTCATATAAATGATATATGTTGAATAATTGAATTAAATACGCGATCATTGTTCACTGATTTTCTTGTAGTTTACGCTAAAAATTTTATATAATCTTCAATCTATGATATAATATTAAATAACATTTCATAAGTGTTGACTACTTTAAGGGCGTCGGTGCATTTTGACATATTTTTGCGCTTTTCCATTTGGTTTTTTTTCCTGATGGGAAACTTTTCGCGCCCTTCCAGAATTTTCAGATAAAAACATTTTTTCGAACATAAGTTGCCATTTCGAGTTACTTTGCTTAATCTAAATTTCTTTAGATCAATTTTTTTTACTTTTTAATCGATTTTTGAAAGACACTCAAACCAAACGCGGTTTGCTATCGAAGGTGCTAAATTAGCATTAAAAATTTATTTTTTATTATTTATATAAGGAACCTTGAAAACGGTCCGAACCACCGTTCAAAATTTATTTAATTGGTTTTTATACGATTTCTACGTCAAATAAATAAAAATTTAAAAAAAGGTCGAAAAAAACGAAATTTCAGCAAATTTGAAAGAAATTTTTTTCATGAGGTGAATAAAATATATTTCAAACGGGTAGTCAGGACGGCTTATCAAATTTGGCCTAAATTTAATATAATAATTTTATTAAAAGGGTGTCGATGGATTCTCCAACCGTAGATTTCATCAAAAATTTGATTGAGTAGGATGAACAAGAGCGAAGATAACAAACGAGAACATATTTAAAACAACAAAGTGCCAATACCAATATTTACGCTGGTGATTTGAAGAATTAGTTTTGAAAATTATTGAACCGAAATAAGAATATTTCTAAATATTTCTAATAGTTTCGACCAACAAATCCAAAACGTGTCTATGATTTTTTTGCCAAAAGCATAGAAAAATACGCGAAAACGCTAAAGTCAGAACCATTTTGAATAATGTTTTTCGTGATTTGAACAAATGATCGGAAAAAATATTTTAACAAATAAGGATTTTTTTTTGATATAGATATATGATATTTATATATTATCTCATATACTTTGTCGAATTCGAAACAGTTTTAATTCGAAACTCAAATTTTTGAAAAGAAGAATTCGAAATCATGATAGCTACAAAAGTTTGCCTGGAGCTTAAAGATATATATTGACTGGGGATTCTAGACGGAATAATATAAAAATTAAACAGTTTTTCATCAAGCAGCCCATACCGTATCTGTCAAAATGCCAGTTTAGGGGTAATAGAGATAGACTGGAATTGACTTTTCTTGGTAAAACTAAGAACTAGCGCTTTGAGGAAATTAATTAAGATTAGCATTTCTATAGATACAGATATATAGACTTTGCAGTAATATATGTGTCTCAACTTGTTTTGCATTCATACATGCATGCCATGTACACCCCCTCCAGCCCAGAGAAGCAACACCGAGGCAAGACTAACCAAAACGGTAAATTTATCTTCTCTGGTTTTTATTTTGAAATAATATAGAATTTAAGATAATATATAGATACTTAATAGACAAACTTCTTAGAGAGCGTTTTATAATAAATGCATTATATATTATTTAGAATTACACTAAAACCACCGTTTTTTAAAGCATTTGTCGTCGGAAAATCTACTCCTTTTAGGTTTTATTTTGAAATCACCCAAATTCCAGCAAAACTAAAATATCAATTTTGAAACTCACGTGAAATTCCCCAAAAAAAATGTGCTTAAATTTTTTCGAATGTAGGAATAGAGATAGATATGATATATAGACAACGTGTTTATTTTGAAGTTTGAGTGATTAGCGGCAGTAGCGGTCCGCACCCTCTTTGGGTACTTTGGGGTGTAAATAGCACGAATTCTAGACCAACACACCCAAAATGCATGACTATTGAAAAAAAACAAAAATCCGAATAAAATTCGAAATTTCATTTTTGGAGAAATTTTTCCTGAGTATTTTTTTTGGAAAACATGAAAACGAATTTTCGACGCAGAAAAACTCAAAATATGAAAAATTCTGTAAGCAAATTTTATCTTAGCATCACCAAGCTTAAATTGATGGTATTTTCGACTTAAGGGATTGTGGGTGAGTAGGTTTATTTTAGACGCACGGTTCTCAATTCGGGTCTTATTTTTTCTTGTATCCGACCATCCACACACGAGAAATCTTGAATTGCAAGCAAAAAAAGTTCATTATATCGAATAATACGTTCAAGAATATCGGTTTGCTTGCAAAATATTTATTTATATAAAAAATAGACATAGGATAGTCCTCAAATCAACGAAGAATAATAATCACAGCAAGAAAATTACATTAAATGAAAGTATTGTCAATATCATCATTGTTAAGTATTTTTGCCCCTTTTTCAAATATTTCAATTTTCAGCCCAAATC
>SCLH01001439.1:64165-80830 GCA_004367855.1 Oikopleura vanhoeffeni
CGGAAGGGTAGACTTTCTCATGATAATATTAGCAACTATGGGTCAATTATGTACTTAAAGGTTATCAAAGATCAAAAATGATCTCATTTCACAGATTTTTTTTTGCTCTCTGGCGCCCTTTCAGTACATAATTGACCCATAGTTGCAAATAATTTCATGAAAAAGTTGACCCTTCCGATTCTTTTTAGGGTACTTACAAGTCTCTAAGATGAACTTGAAATTGAAGGTAATTTAATATACGATACACCATATATGGTAATTTGAAAAAGTACTCAAATTACGTCAAAAACATTTATTGATGAACTTCAAACGTTTTTAAGACTTTTTTCTCATTACACCAAAGTCCGAATAAAATCACGTGACGAAATAATCCAAAAATAAGGTTTGAAATGTGTCATAAATAAATCCATATTTCTTGAAAAATAAGATCACGTGACCTTTTTGGAAAATATCATTATGTTCAAAACTCTTTAATTAAGTGTTTATTAGCCCACAAATTTTTTCGGAGTAATTTGAGTACTATTTGTGTACTTAAACCAAAATCTTATTTCTTAATTTGAAAGTCACGTGATCGTTTTTGAACTTTGGTGTAATGGAGAAAAAGTCTCAAAACTCCTAAAGAACATCTTTGCTTATTTCAAAAAGTGATTTAAGCATTTTTTGAAAAAAAACAGTACTATTTTGACCGACTTTATTTCATAAATATACGGTCACGTGATCATTTTTGGGCTTTGGTGTAATGGAAAAGTCTTAGATTTTTTTTCTGATTACGATGAGAGGTTTTATTTGGTGATTCGAAATTATTTTTGCAGAAAATAAGTACTGTAATACAGTAAAAATTTTCAAAAAAAAANAAAAAAAAACGCACAAACGTCATTTTGTCTTAAAGTTAATCGATAACTTTATAACTGATCTTGTCATTAATGTTTAAGCGTCGTAAAATGCGATTAAATGGTGAATGGTCACTACTTGCCGGAAATCGAGTCTACGAGTTAAGCATATTAAACTTTATTTTTTGAATTAAAAACAACACAGCCGTACTCACAAAAAAAATTGCTACATTTTTCCAAAACAATTTTTGAAAAATGTTCTAAAATTTTGGAAAAAATTTGAGGTCATTTTGAACAAAAATGCGTTGGCGGAAAAATATAAATCATTAAAAATTCATAGCCACCCACTCACGCCCGTGACGATGTTTGGCATGGTAGTGTAAAATTATCCATAGATCACGACTTACATAGTGCCTTAGCGTCGCGGACTGTTGCACTATACGAAACCGGCAATTTAATTTAAAACCGGTATTTTCACCGGTGGAAATACGGGCAAAAAAAATGTTCATTTTTTCTTCTCAAATAATTCTCCTTAATTTTTTGCCCGTTTTTTGCTAATCCCTGTAATTCAAAAGTTAGATTTTGGCCCGGTTCGCTCCCAAGCTATAATTCCCGACCAGTCAAGTCGGTGAACATCTTGCAGGGAGTACTTTTTTCGAACTTCGACCTGATTGGCTGTGAATCGACAAAAAAGTGTTCGCGAATCGACAATTTGTGAATATGAAAGTGAGAATAAGAAAATTTAAATGCACCAAAAGATTCTTGGGTACGGTTTGCTAGAAACGATATTAGAAACTAATGGTCTGATTTTGGAACGCAAGCGGATTCTAGAAGAAAATTAAACTTTTTCATCAAAATTTTTTTGATCTCTAGCACCGTTTCTGTTCAAAATCAGACCATAGTTGCTAATATCTTTCCAGCAAACCGTACCAAAGAATCTTTTGGTGGCATTTACATTTTCTAATTCTCACTTTTATATTCAAAATTGTCGATTTCGCGCACTTTTTTGTCGATTTACAGCCAATCAGGTCGAAATTCGAAAAGTACCTCCTGCCAGATGTTCAATTTGCTCGATTTGACCACTAAAACTTATATCGACTTGACGTAAGCCAACTTCTCATCAGTGTTTCACTGGCTTACTTTAGAGCCTACTTTCGAAAAAATCGAAGCACTTTTTTTTTCGGAAATTTTTCGGAAAATGACCAAAAAAATCATATTTCGAGTTCTAGCTCGAAATTGCAAAAAAGCTCTCGATCATCTCTTTAAAATTTTCTGAGAAATACTTTGATAAAAATTTGAGCTATTTTGAAAACCTATCCCGGAGGAGATAGATTTTGAAGTCTGAAATTGTTAAAAATCGTCGGTTATTTGGCGTTCTAGAATTGTTCAGTTGCCGGATCAAAAAAAGTTCTCGATGAAAAATTTATATACTACCGTTACGTGATCTGTGAAAATTTGAGCTCAATTTGATATACCGTCTGGGGGGAGATAGATTTTGAAGTTTCAAAATGTCACCTTGTACGATACTGTACCTATTGGTGTAATGGTCAAAAATAATTTGTGATATACTTTTCGCAAGATTAAGGATAGATCTACAAATAAGCATTTTCGTTTTTCTCATGAACTGTTAGTTTTCAGTATATTTCACCGAGAAAATGTCAAATCAGAGTCGCATACCCCTTAAGGGGTACTCAACGGTTTCTGACATTTTAGATTGGGGCTCAGAACAAAACGAAACAAGTTATAGAAATTCTGAAAAGCCTAAAGGAAGATCTATCCTTTTGCTTCCGACCAAAAGTAAAAACAGAGTTTTTTTAGCACCACAGCACCAAGTGAGAGGAGAGTTCTAGAACACTGATTTTGACTTCAATGTCTTTTATCTCGGAAACGGCTTAATGGAAATTGATTACACTTTGTAAGAATAACAATGACTACAGGTTGACAGTTATCGGAAATATTTAGCGAAAATTTCGATCGGACTTGTTCTAGAATAATGAAAAACTGTAATTTCATGATATTTTAGAATTTGTAGCTCAGTTTTCTAAAAAACAACTCGGTACAATTTTTTTAAATTTGGTATTATTAGGAAAAACATGTCTTCTCAATTTCTAGTGCAAAACTTTTTTTTAAACATCGCTCCTATTTATAGAAAATTGCAGATTAATTCAGCCGGAAGTCAATTTTCATGATTTCTAGAAAAAAAATCATCGTATTGAGCTGTAAGTACCATCAAATTAAAGCGCATAGTCTACTGAACAAAAATCACCTTACGTCAGGTTGAATTTATCCCTTATATTCTAGAATCAAGAAAATGTAAAATTCCAAACTGAAAAAAATTTTCTCGAAAACAACTCGGTACATTTTTTTTTAAATTTTATATAATACGTGCAAACATGTCTTCTCAATTTCCAGTGGAAAACTTTTTTTTAAACATCGCTCCTATTAATAGAAAATTGCATTTTGGTTCAGCCGGAAGTCAATTTTGGAGTTTCTAGAAATTTATTTTCATCCGATTGTACCGAAAGTACCCTCAAATTGAACTACTGCAAACTGAAGTAAAAAGTTGCTACTCACTTTACTTATTTTTAGAAATTTTCATTAAAATGAGGTTTATGTATTTTTCTCAAAAAAATACTTAAAAAAATTTGAAAAAACTCGAAATTTTGAGAAAAAATCTCGAAATTTTTTTTTATGATAAGAGCAGAAATGCATTTTGTGTCCATCCTGAGGCTATTTGGTGTAGTTTTATGTCCCTAAACTGAATTAAAAAACCGTTGAGTACCCTTTTTGCGTAGGTTAAAATATTTTTGGCACCCTCACAGAAAAAAAATCAGCAGAGGAGATTTTGTTTATCAGTCGTTAAAATATCAAGTCTGTAACAATATCCGTTTCCCCGTAGTAATCAGTTAAAAACCTTAAAACGCCGAGGGAAACTCCTTAACCACAAATACTCAGAAGTTCAAAACAGTGACGTACTCAGCGGTGGCCATATTGGCCACCTGACTTTAAAAAATCATATTTTATCCAAGTATCCGTTAGCGAAATACAAACTATGAATTCGAAGGCTTCAACAATTATTGATAGAAAAAAAAATGAAAATTATTTTTTCGTTTTTTTACGATAATTTTTTTTATGAGAGAATATCGTAAAATGATGATTTGTGTCTAAAACCTTAAATTGAAGAAAACGGTAATGAAATCAGTTTCACATATAAATATAAAAAATACCGCCTGATAATTTGCCGCCGTATGAAACCTTTTGCGATATTTTTCGGCTTCTAATAACACGGCAAAAGTCTTTAATCAAGTTTGTGCGACAAAAAAATAACAAAGAAATTTAGTGAAGGGACACGTCGCGACGCTTTGTTTGTGTCCGACTTTTACCAGGTGTTCAAAAGTAAATAGTATCAAGTAACATTATAGGTTATCGGACACTTCAGTTTGTTATTTTGCACGAAAATAAATGATAATCATTTAAATTTTTGCAAGAAATTACTTTTTTTTTGAGAAAATCGAAAAAAATTTGATGTGTGAAAATCAAAAATAAAGAAAAAATTTCAGATTTATGAATATTTTCTTTCATTTTTTGGAACATAAAATAAATCTTAAATCATGGTGGCAAAAATCCTTAAATCAAATTTATTTTTATTTTCTCAGTTCAAATCTCATTTGAATTTTTTCAGGTCCCGATTTAGGGTCCACAACATTGCTTATCTCAAGAACTACATAAGATAGAGAAAAATAATATTAGCCAAAAGATAGAGATTGCAAAAAATGCGAAAATTTTGAATAAAAATGTGATCAGAAAAAGTTAACTTATTAAACAGAGGGCTCGCAAGTCACATTGGCCAGATATGGCCAGCGCTGAGTATGTGGGTTAAGGGGTTCCCAACGCTGTAAGGGGCTTTTTCAAATGTATTTTACAGTTAAACGGTTGAAGCTAGAGATTCTAGTTTAAAGAGCTGAATTGATCGAAACCTCGGCTGCAAATTTGCATGCTTGGAAGAGTTTTACCAAATCTCATTTTACCAGTAAACAGATTTAAAAACCGGTATTTTCGAATTTTCAAAAAGTTTCAGCGCATTCAATAAAGACGCTAGAAACTTGAAAATTCTTGAGGTTATGAAAAATTGCAAAATTAATCTATTCTTAGAGCAAAATTCGAAAAAAAAATTTCAAACTCTAGAATTTTTTCGAAAAAACTGGTATTTTGGCAAGTGTCGCAGTAAAAGTTCAAGCTCCCTGAGTTTTCATACAATTTTTTCATACAAACCTCCTTAAGCATTATAAATTTCATAAAATTTGCGTGTATTTTACTATTAGATTGGGCTGGCTAAGTGACCACTCAGTGCCAATCGGCACTGTCTGACTACCGGGGTTAAAATGAAGACTTTAAAATGACCAGAATAAAATTCTCTACCAGATGAGCAAATTAAATCTAGACCCATTTTCGATTACCATCAACATCTATACTATTTCTCGTATTTGTAAATTTTGTTTCAAAACTAATTTTGTAACTCATAGTCACTATGACATCGAAAACACAACTTAAACAATTTGTGATAAATACTATTTCACTGTATTTTTGAATATTACTTAATTGACTTTCAGACTCAATTAAATTGTATTCAATAGTCTCTATTAAATAGAGTCTATTTATAATATATTTGTGAGAATACTCTCCATATCAGAAAATATTTTTGTCCAATGAGAATAGTAGTTTCACGTGACAAAATAAAAACTTTTGCGAAAATTATACAAAAATATCAAAATTTTTATCGTCACGGGAAAAAATCGAAGATGAGAGAGATAAGACATGAAGATTGCAAAATTGAAGAGAGAAAAAGGTAGGAATTCATAAAACTTTTTTAATTCATTTCCGGTTAAAAAAAAATATTTTACACCTTATTTGTTATGAGAGGTCATCTCGATTTTTCATTTTATTTCATAATTGGGAATCTGAAACGGAAGCAAATACCGGTAGATTTATAAAAGATCAACAAATACAGAACATTAATATTGAACTTGACCCTAAAGGACCGATTACTTGGTCTTTCTGATAAAAAAATATTTTTAATAATACGTCGATTTTCCGATTATGACTTTAAAAATTGTAGATAAAAAACTTTTACAGGGGGGGGCCAAATCGCCGAATGTGCTAAAATCTCCGAATTTAACCTACGCAATATCACGATTTTTAGCTAAAATAATTCCTGTTCCCATATCGCCGAATTTGCCGAAATCACCGAATTTTTTTTGAGATTTATATCTCAATTTACTTTGTGCGTCATGAATGACGTCACTTCCAGGATTGAATTTCCCAAATCTACTCTAATCAACTTTTATTTGATTGCGTTTGATGAAGTATTAAATTCTACGCATTTTGGTAATTCACGTCATTCAAACCTATCGTGTAAGTTACACGGTGTAACTCCTTATAAAATTGAAAAATTGTTTGAAATATGACGTCATTTCCAACACCTACGCGTTTTTTCATGTTTTGAACGAAATTTTTTTTCCCATATCGCCGAAAGTGCCCAATATCGCCGAATGTGCCAATATCGCCGAATTATTTTGCGATCTATTTAAAAATTCAACTTCATGTACATGTACTTTTTTTAACTTGAATTTTTTTCTTGGCTAACGCTGCAAAACCTAGATGTTGATCAGATCCCCACAAAGTGAACTGAGCTAAATTTCAACTATTTTGTTTCGAACGACTCAAATTCCTGGAAAGTGCAATTTTAATAATTCAGCTTAGTTGAAATCAAGCCAAACCCACACGTAGTATTGATAAAAAAGTGGCTTCGATATCTATTACGGGGCCAACTGGAGATTATTTGCCATTCTGGCCTTTTTAACACCAAAATGGCAAAAATCTCCTGGAGGCCTCGTAATTGATATATCAATTGCATTCGATTTTTGAAATCATCAGAATTTATTCTCACATTCTGATGACGATGATTTGAAAAAATCGAAAGCTTAATAAAAATGAATGTTTTCTTTCAAATATCCAATAAAATTACGAATCAACTGAACGATAATAAAAAGTTAATCAAATTTTGGGGAAGAATATAATTTGATTTTATTTAAATAATGCTCATATAATAGTATTTTTAACGATTCAGTTCAAGGTTTACAGGCGCACCTGCTTATATTGTTAAATTCAAAGGTAAACTTAATCTGAAATTAGTTTTTCTTTCAAAAAATATAAATTTTTAATTATTCTACAAGTTTATCTGGGTGTCTGTTAGAAAAACTACATGTAGAAAACTTAATGAGATAGCTAATTATTAGCAAAATGAAATAATAATCGTAAAACATTCCTAACTTATCTTTACAAAATATCACACTGCTATTATTGATATTTTGTAACGTCAATGGTGTTGGTGATGTTTAGAATTATTTTTTAAATCGGCATTATTACCCGTGAACTTGTTGGTTTAATTTTTCGCTTTGGACCCTTGTTTCACCAATGGGAGCACCGGATATCACGGCGAAGTCAAATAAGAGCTTCGAAAATAAGTTCAATCGCGAACGCAAAAGTCAAGGCCCAGGGATTCCTTTTTAGCTATAGTAGAGGTTTACAAAAAGTTCTAGTAAGGGTATATAATATACCGTATATTATAAACCGAATATAAAACTGAAGTTCGCTATGGGAGAATAGTGTATACAGTATTTATTTAGGCATTTCGATGTTATATTTGTTTAATAATCCGTATACATTGTGTAATGTGTCTGTTTTTGTATAAAAGTAATGATCATCGATCCCTTAAAAGAGAACAAATATGAACAGAATATTTATAGTGGTTTTTTGAAAAATCAAAAAAATATTGCGAAGAATGGTGAATTACCATTGGTAATTTATGGGTATTATTCATTTATGGGAAATTATGTTTCAAATCTCGATAAATTACAATAAAAGTGAGGAAATTCCAAAATCAAATTTGGCGCCGACAGCCATCTTATTTTTTGACACTGTTATAAAACAATGCATTTGCATTGAGAAATATACTTTTTTTTAATTTTGTATGTTAGCTTTCCAAGAAAATATTTTTTGAAACCTTAAAATTTACAAAAAATATTTGTTGGTTTTTTGAGACATAAAATTTATATATTTATTTCGACCATAGGTCTTTTTTATGACGTTTCGGCTTAGCAGCCATTTTCAGTGTGAAGATCAGAGAAAGATATTTCGACAAAAAAAATAGAGTTTCGCGAACCTAATATGATGCGTAATCGAGCCTCAGATGATGGCAATTTCATCTGAGGCTCGATTACGCATCATATTAGGTTTCGCGACTCTATTTTTTTTGTCGAAATATCTTTCTCTGATCTCCACACTGAAAATGGCTGCTAAGCCGAAACGTCAATAAAAAAGACCTATGGTCGAAATAAATATATTTACAAAAAACATCGTACTTCCATTAGAGTTTTTATTCTCCTAATACTTTGCTAAGCTTGAGAAAGTCATACTCAAAATTATCGTCTAACAATTAACAAGACAATTAAATTACATAGATTATCCATCTTAGTGGTTCGTTTTTCTCTTTAAAATGCTAAGATTTTAAGATATAAAATACAGCCATAAAAATAGCTTTTTGGCTGTTGACTTTGTCCGGAGTTAAGGAGCTCGGCGGTCAAGTTGATATAAACAGCTAAGATTAACCAAGTAAAGTGATAAGTAATTCAAATTATAAGCTCATTAAAAAATTGAAAGAATTCACATCTCACCAGTGGATCACACTACGATCAAATCGAGAATTGTTCAGCCGATTTTATTTCAAAGTATTTATTAAGATTGTTTTTTAAAGTGGGTTAAAACCGTATTAACCAATTTTACAAATTTCAGGTTTTCAATGCGATTTCTTCACGGAGAAAAGATAATAATTGAAAGCTTTGTCAATTTTCATTTAAAAAATTAAGTTCTGGACATCAATGACTTTAATTTTTGTTTAATGAAAAATAGCACTGCTATGAATTATAAATCAAATAGTTAAAGCGAAAAAGTGATAAAATTCATATTGCAAATAGATCATTTGAACTTGAGTTCAATTTTAATTTCAAAACTTTTCGAAATTATTCAATTTTTAGGAATTTTCTTGTAAAAATAATAAATCATGCTCATCTTAATGTGTTTTGAGAATGTTTTGTTAGACTGCAGTTTTTCGGTATGAATTCGTACCGCTAGAATTTTTGTACATATATATTTTAACTCAAATGAAATTTCTCGTATTCGAATTTTAACTTCGTCTTGAAAATTTTAGAATCATAGACTGAAAACTTTTTTGAAATAATTTAAAATGGACGTTTTCAAGCATTTTTGTGTGTCAGTTATTATGATAAGCTGAAATTATTGAATTCTATGAATGCTATTAACGAATTTAGTATTGTAAACTAAGAATTCAGCTGTAATCCGTTAGTGATTAACACCTTGTTTGCTCTTATATTTTCAAAAATCTTTTCCAGTTGTCTCAGTTTAATAAAATAAGCTTGATTCACAAAATAGTTGCAGAACGCTCATTCAGATAAACGGCACACAAAACAATTTATTTAGTAAATGTAGTTGAAAAAAGCTAAAATAATCATCAGTGTCTATCGATTATCATTAAAATGTATTATCTGATGACTTAGCATAGGAATATAAGAAAACTGACAGAACTGTTCGTGGGAAATACGATTAAAAACGGAAAAAAAAGTCGTTTTCAAACATCAAATCAACTTGTAAGATCAGTTTTTTGTGTAGTTGGTAACCCTAAGAAAGCTCATTTTTAACTTATAGAGTACACATCATTGACTTTGAATGGAAACTTTTTATTAAGTGAACCAAACTATTATAACACGCGAGATAGGATTAAAACCATTACTTTCTAGGTAAATTTAACACCTTCAGCTTTTTTATACAAGAAACACTGTTTCCTCGAAATAATTGCCTCACATTTAGAAAATACAAAAAAGCACAAAAATGTCAACTTTGCGCATTTACATGATCGAATTTTAAATTTGATTACTAAAGCCCCGTTGGACAGTTTAACTTAAGGGGGTCGGTGCATTTTGACAGATGACGAATATGGGCTTTGATGAAAAACTTTTTACTGGGTTTATATATTCTTCTCAATAATCCACCAAAGTAATTGTTTCATACTCTCGGGCAACTTTTGTAACTACAGAATTTTCGAATTACTGCTTTTAAGAAAATTTTGAGTTCGAATTAAACTTTTCAATTCGAAAATTATGAGAAATTTTGAAAACACTTCCGAACATTAAGAAAAAATGCCTTATTTTTTCTTCAATTTTTTTTTTCAGTATTTGTTGAAATCAACGAAAAAAACTCTTCAAATGACCACTTTAACTTTCCCGTAGGTGACCCATATTTTTATATGCTATTGAAAAATCATATGACATTTTTTTGGATTTTCGGTCGAAACTATTTGGAAATATATTGCAAATTTTCCCATTTCTTGTTCACAATTTTTCAAACTAATTTTCCTGGAATCTATTGATTTTGCAAGTAAAACTTGTGTTTTAAACAACTAGTTTCGATTTTATTTTAAATCATCTTCGGGTAAGTGAGAAATCGAGATTTTTTTCAGAAATAGTTGACGCGAAACAATAAAAAACGAGCCTCAGATTGCCAAACTAAAAGCTCGATTGTTTTTTTTTATATTTTAAGTATGAATTGTTAGGTTTTAACCACTCTTTGGAATCAAGCAAGTACATAAAAAGGTCATGCACGCGTGCGCCACCTGTTTGTTAAGGACAGGATTTCTGAGAGTGATGAGTAAACCTTCAAATATTTTCCGGTGATTTGTGTTAAAAAGGTTAGTTCGAGAATTTCGAAATGTTCTTCGAGAAATTCTTCTTCTGGAATCCTTAACCCACCGAGGCATAGAAAAAAAAATTCCCCGAGGCATAATACCCTTTCAGGGGGTACAATTTGCACACTCACAGCACCAAGACGGTTCATCCGATTTATAAAATTATAATTGAACTAATATTTTGGAACTTAATTTCAATATATAATTTTCAATAAATTGAAAAAAAAGTATTTTAACTTTCAAAATTTGAGTTGAAAAAAGTTGGTAAGTTGAGTCCTCGCCACATCAAAACTACTTATCTGGGCAAATTTTTCTCTGTTGTGTATGATAATGAGAACTCATTAATTGATTGTATTTTCTTAATCATCAAAATTTTAAAAATTCACGATAAAAAATGGACGATCTCCGAGTTGTGTGGATTTGACATACCTATATGTATGAAAAAATTGAGAAAACGAAATCTAGATTTCAAACTAATTTCAATTTTATTATTAATTCTGGCCAATTAAGGGGGTTTGGGTGTAGAATGTTGGAATTGCTGGGAAATACCTCTCCTCCAGCTGGACTGAAGGGTCGAAACGGGCAGATAAGAATAAATGAGAAGAAAATACGGGAGACTAAACCTTCTCTGTCACTGCAAGTAACTTTTTTTTAATTCTGGTGAAGGATGGCTCACGGGTACGGCATCGAAAAACTGGTAAAAATATGTTCTCAATTAAATAAAATGACGTATGATTATTTTCTCCATAGTAAACAAGGTATAAAACAATTTTCTTTACCTACCATTTGAACATATTTTAATGTCCAACACAGTCTTTGAAAATTAAAGCATTTATTATCGGAAAAAAAATTCACAGAAAATTGTAAAATCTCGATCAATTTTGCTTTAAATTGAATAAAACAGAAAATGTATGAACCTACGAAATATTGCCATATTTTACACTTCTTTCGTTGAAAAAATTATTCTCTGTTTGTTTTGAGCGTTAAACAAAGATTTATTGTTTATAATTTCCATCAACGGTAAAGTTTGGAGCATGCAGAGACGAGAGAACGCCCACGCTAAAAGCTCCAACCAATCAAACCACTTGATTACATATTTCATTATTTTGTGAACCAATCATACATCTCATTCATACTACCCATTATTTTTCTTACTTTTAAGACAATTATTGTTATTGACGGGTTCTAGAGAATATAGTAAACTATTTTGTTCCACTCATGCATTCTGTACACCCACAACCCCCTTAAGAAAAAAGATCTAATTCTGGAATAATAATTTAACATTAAAAACTTACAAAATTTTCCAAAAATGGATATGATAATTTTAACGACGAGGATTTAGCGGAGCTTGTATTTTACCTAGACAATGGGACCCAGACATTGGATTTAAGTGATTCTGAAGATGAGGCAGAGGAAATGTATAATCTGAAATTTAGTATTTTCTGAAATTTATCGACCTCGGACAGCCTATTCGAACTTCAAAACATGTCCCATGGTAATTTGGAACCTCGAAAAATTACCGAGAACACTGCTTCCAATAATCTAGTTTCATTATCTCTGAGAAGACTGTCCTACGTTATTGCTGAAAAACAGGAGACTAAAATCGATGTGTGATTGCGTAACCAATTTTTTGTGTTACTAAATAAATACTATCTAAAAATAAACGTTCCCATAATGGCCAAGTGTTTAGTTTCAAAATCAATTTAATTCTTAGTTTCTGAGAACGCGTCGTAACTGATTCTGTTTTTTCCTTAAGTTCAAAAATAACTAGAATTTTTGAAAAAATTTTCAATTTTTATACTCCCGTAAGTCACTCCCAAAAAAAATTCGCAAATCGTACTCAAAACACTTGTTTAAATCCTGGCTAATTTTAAATTTCAACTCCAGATGGGGAAGTCAAAGGTTATTTTTCGGGAAGATAAGACTTAAGCGAAACAAATCGCCTTCCAATCAACTCGTCACTGAAATTTGAACCTTTTTCAGGAAGAAATATGGGGATATTTTCAGATTCCCACAATGTTGAGTTTCAAATGTATTCCGAAAGAAGAGCTTTTTTAAATCATTTTATTCATCAGTTTGGCTGATTTAAAGTGACTCTTTACCTTTTCAAAAGGTATATGCCTCGGAGGGTTAAGTGAAAATATTGGGAATGGCTATACTTTCACTATATATTTAGATATGTCTTAGTTTTTGTTTTTCGCTCTTTTTATACTCCGAATCATACTTTTTTGAATGAAAATTACGTTTGGGAGAAATCCATCGAAGCCCTCTTAATCAAGAATTAAAAAAATATTTTCGACCGAAGACTGCCCAATTGGTAAGGCCAAAACCTGTCGACGTGGGTTAAATTTAATTCATGAAAAAATATTTGTTTTCATGTGCTAAAATTTGGTTTTTTCGACTTTTTTCAAAATTTAAATTTTTCGATTTGACTAAATATCGTATGAATTTAAACTAAATAAATTTTCAACGGTGGACAGGACCGTATTTAGGGCTCGCTAAATAATAAAAAATAAATTATACTGGTAATATTAGACACCCGTTCCGATAGCAAACAGCGCGTTTTTTGATGTTTGTTTTCAAGAGACGATTTTAAAGTAACAATCAATACAATTCTGAAGAATTAATCGATTATACAATAAGACTGAAGAAGTGAGCAAACTTTTGTTCGAAAATGTTTTGTTCCCGAAAATGTGTGAAAGTGGCAAAAGGTTTCCCATTCAAAGGACAAAAAAAATTGAAAAAGTTGCAAATCTGTCAAAATGCACCGACCCCCTTAAGGGAGTACCCCTCGCGAAATTAATGTTTTTGAACATTTGACTTGGAGGCTCTAAGTTGTAGCTAATAAGGCCAAAAAGTAACATTGGTGAGAGTCTCACGGTCGTATACCCACCAGATTGCGCTTCAGCGAGCTTGAAAGTTTAAACCTTTCTGAAAAATTTCTTGCCAAATTTATTATGAAAAATCCCAATTTTTTGTAAAGCATACCACAAAGACATTTTTAGGCCGATTTAGTCTCGTTCTAAAATTTGAGCAAAAATATTTTTGGGGACCATACCCCGATAAATTGGGCGCTCGCGATAGTTTTTTTGTTTGGAGTTTTGGCCCCCGCCCCTCAAGGGCTAAGCGATGAATCGACCATGATTAATTTTTCAAGGGATTATCAAAAACTCTAGCTTGTTGAGGTGTGTATAAAAGCGCTTTAGAATTATAGCAAATTTGAAAAAATGGAAACCAGCCCAGAATATTGATTTTGAAATTCAATTAAACTTGAATTTGTAATCTTGAAACTTATAATTTACAAAATTATCACAAAACCTTCCAAATGCTAACTAATCAAAAAGCAGTATTTGAGTGACATCTTGAAAAATTAAGTATACAATTTAAGTACACTGACTAACCAAAGCGAACACCTCAAAAAGTCAGTGTATATTTATATCTTGACTCTAGATTCTAGAGTTATTTCGTACACATCTTAGAGCGCCTTCGGACGTGTCTATAATGTTATTGCCGTTTTAAGTTCAGGCACGTTGAAATATCGTCGATAACTTATTAAATTTTGAGGTGAGCACCAGGGAAGGGTTCGGATTTATAATGTAAATAACTTCTAGAATAGTGATTCTGGGCACTATTTGACCGCCTAATGCCCAGAAAATGGGTCGCCAAAACGACATATAAATGACCAATTTTGGATATTCATCGAAATTTCGCATACCTGACGTGAATCCTTTCATTTCTAAACCCCTGATTTTATCGAAAAAAAAATAGTAAAATTTGAGCGAGATCGAACAGGTGCTCGGACCCGAAATTCAATTTTAAAACCAGAGCGTTCACTGCTAAATCCTGTAATACATTTAAAAATCAGAAACTAAAAACAGTTTTCTGTAAAAAAATTATTAAGAATTGTAATAAAATCGGCACAATTGTATTAATTGGTTAAACTTTTCATCGACTACAGGGAGGCCGCCTTAAAGAGTCGTCAAAAGTTAATATTTTCTAGATTTAAGGGGGGACTGGTCGCTGGAATTGAATTTACTCGATGAAATCTTGGCCAACCAGGCCTTTAAGGATATTATTGAGATTAGCCAGTTGTAGATATAGCCTTTAGCTTGCGTGAGAAATATGTCAAATTTTTTTTGTATGCACAAACTCCCTGACACATAAGCGATACAAAAAGGCCCAAGCCAAAATGGTAAAACTGTCTCCTCCCACGCTTTATGTCGAAATTATCTGAAATTTTGACATAAATTGTAAAAGTTGTACGCCAAACTTAATCTCGGTCAAAATCTCCACCGTTTTTTGGCAATTATCCGTCGGAAAAACTATCTCCTCCTAGGATTTTTTTTCAAATTCATTGATTTTTTTTCTAAGCTGGCTCATACAAATACGAACAATAAACTCGGTCATTTTTTTTAATTTCGACCTTAAACTAGAAATATGATTTTTTTAAGGACCCACGAGAAAATTTCCGAAAAAAAGGCTTCGATTTATTTGTAAGTAGGCTCAAAAGAAAGCTACTAAAACACTGACCAGAAAGTTGGCTTACGTCAAGGTCATATTTTGAAGTTTAAGTGGTTAAATTAAAGCAAACTTTATTTTTGAACTTCATTTTGAAAAAAATACTTAGAAAAAAACCGAAAAAACGCGAAAAATTCGAAACTTTTTTTTTGATGATTTGGTCGGTAGTGCACTTTGTTATCACACCGGGTCATTTTGGAGCATTTATATTGCCCCATAATAGGCCTCATAAAACCAGCGACCAGTACCCCCTTAAAGTTAAATAATTAAGAAAATGGATTTTGCTAACTAAAAAATTTTACTTTCTTGAACGCAATAACGAAAAAACGAGTTTTAAACTTTTCCAAAAACCGGGTTTTAGGGGCTCCGTAAAAAACTATCTCCTCTCTCAATTTTTGAGATAAATTTTCGGTTCATAGATGAAATGAAAGCTAGAAACGTTCTCAGAGGTTGATCGTGTTTTTTTTCATAAATTATGATTCTGGAGGCATATGAAGTTTACTATACATGTAGTTTTTCAATATTTCAAACTCAAAAAATAAAATTTGATGAAAAACATTATTTTTTTTCAAATATTCTAACACTTTTTAGCATTTTGATGCTGATTTCAACTCTCGGCCCGCAACAGGAAAAAATATATGATATGTTTAAAAAATTTTAAAAACTAAGTCAAGATCGTTTTTTCGATATTCTATCCGTGAAAATAAAAACAATTCACACCAACGCGTTGATAAGAGTTTCGTATTGAGATAAAGATGACCTCGGAAAAAATGAATTCAAAATCTTTAAAATTGGGGCGAAGATAGGTTTTTGAATAAATTTTTGAAAGTCTTTGTGTATGCGTAGGTGGTATTATATCAGATTACTGTAATTTTCAAAATGATCGCAAGGAATTGTCCTTCAAGTTTAACATATTTTTCAAATATCTCCCTTGCTAGATTGTCTAGAAACGGCATCGTAAACGGTCCAGATGAGCGACACCCACTCGCTTAAGGGGGTGTCAATGTCTGATTTGCAATTTTGCAGAGCTAGTTTAGGAAAATCTGAAGCTTGAACAATAATTCCAAAAATGCCAATTTGTAGACCTAGCCTTTATCTTGTGAAATCGAAGGTCAAACTCAGATTTTGATGAGTACACCAATCGTCACATAGTCGTAACAGGAGGTCACTTCGCAAAATTTCAAAATCTATCTCCTCCCAGACCATATATCGAAAATTTTCGAAAAGTTGGCATAATACGTGGAATAAGCAAACTAAGATTTGCAGTGAGCGTTTTTTTATTTCGATGACTGAATTTTCCTAGCGGTCCAATAAACTGACGATTTTTGGACGTTTTTCATGATTTTTGGCTTAAAAATCTATCTCCTCCGAGGTTTAGTTTCAAAATAGGGCCAAATTTTTATAAAGTACACCTTGTTGCATTTTGAAGGATTGCAGTGGCGTTTTTCCAAAATTTCGATGCAGAAATTTCTTGTTATTAAGAGAAATTTCCGAAATAAA